>JAJIBD010033646.1:0-22648 GCA_021461705.1 Cryptotis parvus | reverse complement strand
ACTTTTTATTTTTTTTTTTTAATTTTTTTAAAGTATTTGCTTATAGCCACCGTGAGATATGTACAAATAAAAAGATATACAATTAAAAGTTCATGGGTTTTGGTCATGCCAGTGTCTCCAGCACCCATCCTCTCTCCTGCACGCCAGTGCCCATCTCCACCAACACCAACGCTCCCCGTCTCTCCTCCCCAGCCCTCCTCCATGCAGCAGGTTCTTTATTTCTGTCCTTTCTCTCTTTGCTTTTTCCTTCCTGCATAGACTATGGATTACAGAACATACATTAAAGGGTTAGTTATGTGGGTACATCTCTTTTGCTCTATTTAATGTTCTTCCAGCCTGAAGCAGATGGTACTCCTGACAATTATTAACACACTGCTCCATTTTCTGTCTTACTTCCACCTCTGCCTCCCAATAATGTTTGCAGATAATTTCCACCTTTGACAAGACTCCTGATATATGTTTCACTTGACCTGGATATTGTAGTCATAATATGTGTAATATATATTTTTTGTTGTGCAATAAATGCAGGCTTCAGCTTTCCAAAAATTGTCTCTCCTTCTGGCGACTTCGGCCAACATAATCTACTCCATGTCCATCCATAGGCAATTTCTGGCACCTCTATTTTTCCTAAACAGCTGCATATAGTATTCCATTGTGTAGACATGTACTTCCAAAGCTTCATCCAGTCATCGATTTTCGGGCACTCTGGTTGCTTCCAGATTCTGGCTTTGGCCAGAATAATGCTGCTATGTAAATATAAAAGTAGGGATGGTGTTTCGCCATGCATTTTTGGCTTCCCTACCCTTGCTTAACTCTTTCTTAATTGACTGTTTAACTTCCACTGGTTTCCACCTTTTCCTCTTCTGTCCTTTACGGCAGCAGGAGAGTAGAGCACCCTGATACTTGTCTTTTTCCTCCTAGATGCAGTTTGGCAGAACTTAGTGGTTCCTTCCCTGTTCCTGCTGAACGAAGGCTGGGGCAGCTTCTTTATTAGCCGAGTAGTATTTACTTGGTTAAATATTTATTGTAACGTTCTTCTACTCAACTTGCAACAGGTAATTGAATCATTCTACAATGTTTCCATTAAAAATAATGCTGCAGGGCCGAGCGTTAGCACAGCGGGTAAGGCGTTGCCTTGCAACGCTTGCCTACCTTGCGCGTTGGCTCATCAGTTCGATTCCCGGCATCCCATATGGTCCCCTCGAGCGCCCTGAGTATCTGAGTGCAGAGCGAGGAACCCTGAGCATTGCTCAGTGGATTTCAAAAGAAAAAATTAATGCTGCAAATGAACATGGGTCCAAACGCCACTTCCGCAAGTTCATGTTTCTGTGTCTTTTGGCCACAGACCAGAACAGTGGGCCCTCCCAATCTAGCTTCTGGGTTTCTGTTTGATTGGCACCAACCCCACAACGCTAATTGGTTGCTCTCTGGTCGCAGTGTGTACTCAGAGATGCACTCTATGGGGGTGTTAGAGACCGAACCCGAGCAGTTCCTCCTCCCTCTCAGGCAGGCGTCCTCCTCGCCAAAGCAGATATAGCTCTCCAGCCCACTCCTGGTTTCTGAAAAGGTGCGTTCAGGGCCCAGGCAGGAGGACAAAGAGAATGAACTTCTTCAACTGGCCCCTGTGAGGCTTGTCTGCCTGGAAGGGGAGGGCGCAAGCAGGGAGTGCAATCGAGAAGGGCCTATCTCATGATCCTCTCTTCTGTCCTGGACTCCTGGGGCCCTGTGGAGGAGAGTAAGTGGAGCCAAGGAGCCCACAAAAAATTCTATTCCCTTGAGGGGCTGGTACTTCCACCCATGTATGGAGAAAATCTAGAATAAGTGTGAGAGATGTGGCTCCTCGCTTTCTCCTCCAGGACGCTGCCAGGCACAGGTAGTATCACTTGTATCACTTGTCTTCCCATTGTTCATCTCCATTTGCTCGAAAGTGGGCGCAAGTAATACATCTCCCTCTCTTCATTGGGAATGAGGTCCATTTTGTGAGCATTGTTTTTGGCATATCAAATACACCACAGGTAGCTTGCCAGGCTCTGCTGTGGCTCTGGGTTCAACCCAGGGGCCTGAAGGTCTATTTTCTATAACAGCCCATCAACTAATCCAGCTCCAGGGGGTAGAGCCCTGGGTGTAGAGAAGCCTGTTCTGTCTGCCACCTTGCCAATGCAGGCAGTCGGGCACCACAGCCGCCACCTACAACACTAAGGGGCAAGTGGCAGACTTGGCTTGGTAAGTAGCGTGAAATAAAGCGGGTCTTGCACGCCACTAGCGGTGGGAAAACCTAGAACAGGCCCTCTGACCCATGGACTCCTCCTCCCATCCAGCACTGGTCACCACCCTAAGCCGAATTCTGAGGGTGTCTGACCCTGAGGCACTTCCAGGTGAGTTTTCTAAGCCTAAGGCCTCCTTCAAAACCTGAGAGTTGCTCCAGCTGCCTCTGGCAAAACGTGAGGCTATCCCAGCCCAGCGCCCCTTGGAGAGGGGAAGGAATCCCCTCCGAGATGGAAATTCATTTCGTCATCCAGGTAGTGAGCTGCAGCTCGCACTCCTGTCCGCGGGCAAGGGGAGACGCCGTCCCGCTGGCTGCTTGCACGCACTGCAAACGCTCTTCATTGCCACCTGCCCAACTCTTGGGCATCTAAGTGCTCATCTGCTCTAGAGCAAAGAATAGGGAGGCTCTTCCCCAGCTCCCCATGAAGCTTCCTGGTTCCTGGGCACAGCCCCAAAGTGGTGGTCCACTGCCGTTTTGTCCATCTGTCCACCTTCTGGGTCTGCTGTCCTCTACCTGTCTGGGTCTTCTGCCCTGTGTAGCCCGGCCCCACTGCAGCAGTAGCCGGTTCCTGAGACCCTGAGGTCTGCCTCGCCCTGGTGGGCACGCCTCAGCATCCTCTCTGTGTGCTTTTGCCCCAGCTCCTTCCTCTCCACTTCCTTCACTCAACCGTTCCTCTCCTTGTGCGTGCCTGGGTCTCTCCTCTCTCTCTCCCACTTCCATCTTCCCACTTTTAGTATCTTTTAGATCCTCACACTTTCCCGCTTCCTTCCCTCAGCCACTCTCGCCTCCCGGGTTTCTCCGCAAATCTCTCCCCACCCTGTCTTCTCTGCTTCTTCTCTCTCTGCGCCTCCTTCTCCCTTCTCTCTCTTCCTCGCTCCTTCTTTCCTGCCTAGTCTCTCTCCCTTCTAAAACTTACTGTCTCATCGGTCCTCTCTGCCCTTGCTCCTTTCCCTCCCCTGCGCTCCCGCCTGGGGAGTTCCAGAAACATACCATTTTTGGCCTCCAGTCAAGGATCAGAGACGAGCACGGTCACGCGAGGGCCCCCGCTCGATGCGCTCCCGTGAAGTAGTGTAGGGAATTGGATTTTAGCTTCCCGGACACTCAAGGGCAGCGTCCTTCTGGGGTTGTCTTCTACAGAAATTCGAGATGCAGAATGATCTTTGAGGCTCTGGCCGTCAATCATTGGTCATGCGGCGGCCCTAAATAAACCTCCCTGCTTCTTCAGAGGGAGGGCTGTTCAGAACAGCTCATACGGCCAGAAGTTCCGGGTCAGCGGAAGGAGATCTTGTGGAGCATGTTCTAGTTTATATCACCGCCATTTTGTTCTCCCATGATCCTCTGAACACCTGCTTTCAGCTTGGCTCAAGCAGAGCTCTCCTCCTCTGAAGGTAATCTGCGCTTTCAGCCCACTCAAACAGCCTCCGGCAGTGACCCTGGTCAGGCGGGGCCCGGCCTGCAGCCTCTGCAGCCGCCTCTCTCTCTCAGCCCTCTGGTTTTAGCTTGTTGGAGGCTTTTCTTTCCGCGCTTGGGGACCCTGGCTTTGACTGAAAGCTGGTGTTGCTCTTAGTGCCTGGGACTCCCTTTGGGGTGCTCTCGTTGCCCACACCTCCTATCCTGCGCTTTCAAAAATGGGCCTGAGAAGGTGCCAAGCTATCAAAAGTTACGTATTGTTGCGCCAGCAGCACCGGTCGTATTCTGTCCCTGGCGACATTTTCAAAACACAGTCAGGCTGTAAGTGGAGAGCACAGGGCGCGTGGGTTTCGGGGTACGACGGAGCGTGCTTGCTGTAAAGGCATCGCCCAGAGGGTCACCCAGGAGTGTTAAGAGCTCTGAAATGTAACGGTCGCGCTGTTTAGTTTCTGGAGGATTAATCGTCTGCAGCCCAGCCCTGTGATGTGGGGAGAGGATGTGGTCAATGAAGGTGCCTTAACATCAGTGTGTGGATGTAAATGTAAGCCTGTGTGCATGTGTAAAAGCGTAAAAGTATGTGTGTGCATTGTATGAGCATGTGTGTGTGCATGTGGAGATGGGGTAAATATAAAAGGGTGTGCATGTGGAGTATGTGTGCACATGTGTACATAAAGGCATTGTGTGTGTGCATGTGTGTGCGCATGTAGCATGTGTGTACATTGTAAATACATGTGTGTGCATTGTGTGAGCAGGTGTGTGCATGTGTGTGCATTGTGTGTGCATATGTGTATATGTGTGTGCATGTAAAAGCGTAAAAAGGGGTAAAGTGCAGTATTTACATTTGAGGCATGTGTGGCTGTGGAGTTAGGGTGTGTGTATGCGTGTGTACTGCATGTGCAAAACATAAAGATGTTTGAACAATGAGATCGTTTTTCTGTGGAAGCCTTGATGGGTGGCAAAGGAACGCCCTGGGCGGAGGACAGTTAGAGCCAGGCTGGTCTGGGGGTGCCAGCAGTGTGTTAAGGTTTTGAAGGTGGCTGGTGTAAGGGCAGCTGTAGGGCAGTAGTGCAAGACCCTTCCCGGTGAGTGCAACGCTATTAGCTCATGTATGTTCAGTTTGGACTTGGAGCCAGAGAGGTCTACACCCTTGCTTGAAGTCACGCTTTGGAAGCAGAGATTTTCCTTCCGACGGAGATAAGTAGTGGCTGAGGCTGGGCAGAGGCGATGGTGCCCTGGCCCAGGCAGCGAAAGTGCTCCTTGCTGAGCTCAGTGCTCAGTGCCAGGGCAGCGGATGGCGGATGAAAGCACACAGCTGAACGTCCCCAGAGCTGAGTGCTAAGTGGCTGGCCCAGTACTGAAATAGACCGGCAGCTGTGCAGCTGACAGCTCTCTTCCCCCGGTTGGTGTACGCCCCGCCTGGTCTCAGGCTTACTCTGCATGGTGGTCCGATCTTTGCACAAACAGGCTCAGGTCATGTGTCGCGGGGACTGGGTGCCTTCGCTCCTCCCAGGTGGCACCCCCTGCTCTGCTTCAGGACGGTGAGGATCCAGCTTCCCCGCCGACTTCCCGCGAGTTATACAGTGGCTATTCCCATTTCCCCTCTCCAGGTGTGCAAACTGAGGTCCTAGAGGTTAAGGGATCTTCCTCATTAGGCTCCAACCCCCTTTTTGGCTTTCTTAATCTTCCAGTGCTCCTGCAATGCCACGGGCCCTGGATGTTCTCCTCAGGGAATCAATGTGAGGTGGTGGCAGACTCACGTCTCTGGCAGGCCAGCTGAGCCCTGAGGTGCCTGTATATGGTGTATAGTGCTCCTGTCACATAGAGCTCCTTTCTAAAGGGGCACCAAAATTTTCCAGACCTGCCTACACGCCCTTCCATTTCTAGCCGCCGAGGAGGGCTTCCGAGGCGTAGATGGCACCACAGGGCTGTGCCTTTGGGTTAAGGAAACCCACAGATGGAGGGGGGTGCAGGGAGCCTCGTGGTGGAAGCTATTACATGTCCGGGAGATGGGGGAGGGCAGCATAGACTGGGAGCCTCAGTGTCCTGATCCGGAAAGAGACTCGGCCTAGGGTGGAGAGAGAGGTGTAAGGGGCTGCAGAGGCTTTAGAGTGAGAGGGGTAGGGAGCGCAGGCAGAGGAGAGGGGATTGTTTATATGGAGGAGAGTACATTTGGTGAGCTTGAGGCTGAAAGACAGATGAGGTTTTGAGGCAGAGAGGGACAGAGCAAGAGGGCGGAGGAGAGGGATAGAGCGAGGCAGAGGAGAGAGGGGATTAGACAGAGCGAGGCAGAGAGAGGGGATGGGGGAGCTTAGGCAGAGGAGAGGGGATGAGCGAGGTAGAGGAGAGGTATTGGAGCGCAGGAGGAGAGAGGGGACAGAGCCAGGCAGAGGAGAGGGAGGTATTGTAGGTAGAGAGAGGGTTAGAGCGAGGCAGAGGAGAGATTGGTGAGTAAGGCAGAGTGAGAGGGACAGAGCCAGCGGAGGAGAGAGACAGAGCTGCAGAGGCGAAGAGAGAGAGACAGAGCAAGCACAGCATTGAGCACCCCAGAGGCCGGGGTGGAGCTCGGCCGGGAGGGAGCTTGCCTTTAAAAATCAGCTGACTTGGTTCCATCCTTTATTTCCATTGAGTCCCTAAACCTTCCAGTGAATGACCCTGACCAGAATCATGGATATGCCCTGAGTTTAGTCAGGTGTGGTCTCCAAACTAGCAGAAAATCAAGGGAGAAAGCTCCAGCATTGACGCTGGCAAGGGCTGCAGGCCAGATCTCTGAGCTTGTGCCCCAGGAGCCCTCCCTCGCTCGAGCCTCCCCTCCTTGAGCTGTTTCCAGAACCTTCCACCACTCAGGCTCCCGGTGAGGGTCCTGTTCTCTGTGCCTTTCAGGCCGACACTGACCGCAGTAGCTGCAGCCTTCCCTCCGGAGTGCAACAAGGCCATGGTGTTTCCTGAGTCCTGTGTGTGGTGGCGGGATGGCCAGCCCCACTGCACGAGCTGCCCTGAGGGTGAGGGTGGGGTGAGTGTAAAGGTGGGCGGGGGGGGTGGGGCTACTCTGAGCCTCCCACATGTACAATAATTATGGTCGTGGAGGCATTCTGAGCCAAGCTCTTGAGAATCTGTAGGAACTTGGCACCGCAGCGTTTTCTAGTTGGTGCCATCTGGCACCGGCCTCTCACCGGGGCTCTGGCCCAGCAGAGACCTTGGCTTTCTCCTGGAGCCAATATTTTCCACTGGAAACAGGAAAGGGAGCCCCGCTGCCTCCTAACTCTCTCTTTAGAGCTCTTTGGGGCTGGCTGCTCCATGTGTAAGTAGATAAATGACAGCTGGCGCTGGCTGGCTTTGGGGTGGTGTGGAGCCATGCCTCTGGGCACGCGCAGAGGCCGCTACATGCGGAGCTCACAGACGGGTCTACTTTCCACAGGATGCAGGAGCCCAGGCTCACGGTTAGTTCTCTCTGGCAGGCATTCTCCCCTTTGCCTAGATTTCCGAGCTGGAGAGTGTCTGTGGCTCTGCGGAGGGCTGAGGTCCCGGTCTCCGCTTTGGAGCCCGTGAAGCTGAGCCAGCTGGACCCAGAGCCAAAGTGTGTAGGCTCTGAGGGAAACTTAGGATGCTTAGAACCCTAAGGTTCAAACTCAGCATCTAAGGGTGTTGGAGCGCTTCCAGACCAAGCGCTGCTGCACAGTGGGGAGGGGAACCCACAGCGACCTGTCTACCTCCTGACTGAGATGAGCAGATTATTATTGTTGTTATTATTATTCACTTGATCACTTGAATCCGTTATTCATCGATTTGCTCCGAGCAGAGCACCAGTAACATTTCCATTGGACCCAATCACTGCCAGTGCCCAATGGCATATTGATTGAGGAATATGAAGAGCCTCAAACCGTTCCTTCAGGGTCTTGACAAGGAAGTCTTACCATCTTGTAAAGGGGGCAGCCACGTGATATTTTGACATCCCTTGGGATCCAGTCGGTAACAGCTCTAGACCAGCGGTTGTCTCCAAATCGTATTACATGTCCAGCCCATCTGATTTTTTGATGTCTTAGCAAAGGAGACAGCTCCCTTGATTCTGGAATAGTAACAGAGGTCAGAACTCCGATTACTTCTCTCACTTGAGTGAGGCGTGATATTCCATGCATAGCTCTTTTCGATTCCTCTCTGGGAGACCCAAATAGCATTCTCATCCTGCTTTCTTAGAGGGCCCAGGTCTCTGAGGCGTATGTTAATGCAGGGAGAACGGTGGAGTCAAAGGAGATGCCAGGAGCGGAGGGTTCTTTATCCCTTTTTTGCTATTTCTTTTGATGCCTTTGAAGGGGCATTCCATGCCCAGCTCTCTTCCTCCTGCGCAGCTCAGGTTTTAGGTCGTTCATCATGTTGATTTCTTGACCTAGGTACACATAAGTGCTGTATTCAGAGATGTTTGTTCCCATTGAGGTGAATGGGGCCTCTGGAACTAGTTCATTTTCATAACCATGGTTTTCTTTAGATTCAGCTGTACACCTATCTTTCCACATTCTTGGTCAAGGTCAGCCAGCATTTGTGCCGCTTGGTAAATGTTTGGTGTGTATTAGAGCGAAGTGCATCAGAAAGCAGAGGTGGGGTGAAGTGCTGACCATCTATCATCACTCCCATTCCTTCCCATTCAAATTGTCGCATGATGTTCCTCGAGGGTGGGCGCTGAAGAGTTTTGGTGAAATGGCATCACCCTGTCGAACCCCTTTTGACATCAATGATCACTTCTTTGTAGAATGGTGAGATCCTGGTGTGTGAATCCAGTACACAGCTCACAAAGGATCTTGATGTGAGTTTGAACACCCAGTTTGGCTAGGGTGGCGGTCGCGGACGGTGAAGTAGGTGGAAGAAGGACCCGTGAGAGAAGCGTGAGAATATACTCTTATGGTAGGTGGCATTTCTTCAAAACCTCATTTTGTAGCATGTAATATTGACAAGTTATTGGTAAATTTTGAATGCTATGCTGACATATTTTTTAACTGCGTCCACCATGCAACTGAAGGAAGTTGCAACAGAACACCCGCGCCCAACCAGATAGGGCTCCGAAGGACTGCTTCAGTCTCCACAGAATCAAAAGGCTTTCTGTACATCAAAGAGCGTGAGACAGAGTGGCATCTTGTACTCCCTTCAGAAACCTCAATGAGCTTGGTTACTGTGTGGATATGGTCGAAGTGTGCTGAATCCTTACCAGAAGCCTGCTTGCTCGCGATGGTTGTCCTTCATCTAGTGTTCTTCTAATCCTGTTCAGGATGACTTGTGTAAACAAGCTTGTAGATGATGACAATGTGCAGATGGGGGGATTGTTGCCGATGCCGTGAATGTCTCCCTTCTTGAACAGTAGAACTGTCCTGCTGGTTTTCATTGGGAGGGACCTTGCATTCGGACAGGTAAGCGTATGAAGAGCCGAGCTAGTGTATTATTGGGGTACTGATGGCAGTTTCTTAAGGTGTTTGGGTTTGATTTTTCTGGGCCTGGTGTTGTTCCTTTCTTTACCAACGAGATGGCATGTCGGATTTCAGAAGGGAGAACGTTGGGAGATTGACATATTCATCCTGTGGAATTTGGTGTGTGGGCAGGTGGGTGTGGCTATCAAAGAGATTTGAGTAGAAGTCTTGGATAATCTTCTCCATTGCCTTTCTGGAAGATGTGATAGATCCATCAGGGCGTCAGAGGGCAGTCATCTTGGTCTTATAGTTGGCGAAGGACAGGCGGGCAGTGCGAGATGCTTTTTCCTGTCTTCTGCTGCATCTTCCAGTATTTCTGCTCTTCTGTCTTTGAGGTCTTCTTTTATCACTTCTCTGCACCGTTTAGCAAGCTTAGGCATTAGCATTTGGTCTCCTGAGGCTTCGCGCCTTGCCCGCATTGGCAAATGAGCTCAGGGCTTTTCTGAAGACAAGCGTCCTTTTGTGTCTTTCTCTCTCTCGGCATTCTTCGCACAATCATGGAGGTGCTGAACAGTCTGTTGTATTCTTCATCGATGTCGTCAATGATGGTATCTTCCCCATGTTTCTGCAATGGTGCCAAAGAGTTACCAGTTGGTGGTCGTTCTGGGAGTTCTCTTCTTAAACTTTTGCAGCCTTTTCTCCCTATTGTGGGAGTAGAATTTTGGCACGAAGGAGACGGTGGGTCCGATCCTGTTTGGAATTTGCGGACGACAGCAACATCAGTCAGACAAAACCACTCGATTGAAGATGATGTGGTCAATTTCATTGTGGAACTGTCTGCCAGGAGATTCCCATGTCCCGTTTGTCTTCAGCCTTCTGAAACTGTGAGTTCCCATGAATGGTCTTTGTGAACATGATGAACTCCAGATAGTCTCTCACCCTGTTTTTTCCACTCTAGGCCATGGGTCCCAATGTAGGGGGTTCTTCAGCGGATCTTCTTGGTCCTATCTTGGCATTAAAATCACCGACTATGATATTGTAGAGGTGTGGGTTTTTTGTAGAACTCCTCCAATTCCATGTAGAATTTCTCAATTTCATCTTCTTTGTATGTGGATGTTGGTGCGTAGACAATGAAGATAGAAATTGCTGGCAGGGCAACATCTCCAAGTGTAATCGGTCCTATCCGGTTTGTTAGGCATTCAGATGAATCAATGTTGATGGCCATGTTCATGTTGATAAGTACACCAACGCCACCGCGCCTCTTTTCGTTGCATGTTCCAAGGAACAATTCTTCTCGGTGACAAATATAGCATGATGCAACTGACCTCCTCGTCTCAGTCAGACCAGTGATGTCATACTTGATCTTTTTTGCTTGCACCATCAGATCCCTCGATATATGCTTCCGATGCCAGTGTACGTGCATTGAAAGTACAGACAGTCATTTTAGTCCTTCTTCATTTTGGCAGCCAAGGATGGCCGTGAAATTTTATCAGGCACTGCTTGTTCGCCTTTCTTACTGCTGCCGTGACAAGGGCTCTCTTTCGGGGTCAGGAAAATAAACATTTTTTGTTACTGTTTTTGGCATATCGAACAAACATCGGACAGCTTGCCAGGCTCTGCCATGCGGGAGCTATACTATCATTACTTTGTGGGGCTCTCTCAGGGGGTGGGTAGAATATTGCGAGTAATTTGGAGGTCCGCTAATGAGCAGGGCGTGCAATTGGGGGGAAAGCTGGTTTCTGCTCTGCTTGGTTGTATCTGTGTCTTGGGCTCAAGCATTCTTGGGCTTGAAATACTCTCCTCTTAAGGGTGTGTCTCTGCAGTGTGGGTCCTTGTAGGATGGGTTTCTGAAAGCCAGGCAGCCTGGAGCTGAGGCTGGAGACTGGATTAATCTGCTGGTGGAGATCTTACCAGCTGAGAGGTGTGGATTGTAAAGATTGCTGCCAAGGTGGGGGGGTTCTCTGGGCTCTTCCTGAGGGCTCCATCGGTGGGGTCCACCATCAGGATGGTGGACCTGGGTCTGGAAGTTGTTCGTTGTCCATGAAATGCAGAGGGCTTCAACGGAGAAAGCTGGTTTTCCTGCTCTGCTGCGTACCTGTGTCTTCCCGCTCATCATCACCTGCTCAGCAAGCTCCAGTAACATCTCCATATGTCCTGGTCCTACGCTAGTAGAGCCCAAGGTCATCTGCTCACCCAGGAACATAAAGAGCTCAATCCATTATATTAGGTCATAGATTAATTTAATGATGCACACTGCCAGCCATTGGTATTTAAACAAATACAAATACGAGGCAGGAGCAAATAGCCCAGCGGTAGGTATTGTTCGTAGAAAAGCGGCCGCCCATCGGTTAGCCTTCGGTCCTCAGATCTTTGGAAGTCCCTCAAGCACTTGCAGTAGTAGTAATTCTGAGTGCAGAGCCAGGTACCCTGAGCATCGCTGGTGTGACCTAAAAAGCAAAACAAAACAAAAAACAAAAACAAATAACACAGGCAGCTTGCCAGGCTTGCCGTAGTGCCATGGCATACTTGTAGCCACTCTAAATACAGCATTTATTTTGATTGAACCGCAGCCGTGGCTGTGATAGGCCTGCCTGCTGGATGGAGTTATTATTATTATTACATTATTATTACACTTGGGGTCTTTTTTGCAAAATCATACCCGGTGATTGCTCAGGGCTTATTTTAGGCTCTGCACTCATCACTCTGGCAGTGCGTTGAGGGGGAACACAGGGGGACACTGAGGCTAGGACTCAGGTTGGCTTGTGGCAAGTACACGTCCCTTTGACTGTCTCTCCAGCCTTGGGTCACTATTAGTGAAGTTCTCCCAGAATCTCCTGTGCGCAACGACCCTAATTTTCACTACTCGCCAGCGGCTTCGATGGTGAGAAGGCCAGTAGGCTGGGTGGTACTGACAGTTCGGGCTCCCCAGTTTCTTACCCGTGAAAGGCGCGGGTGCCGCTGCTTTGCGCTGATACCAAGAAGGCTGTGCAAGGGGTCAGTACAGGCAGGTTTGTGTACCGCCACTCACGCAGGTGATGGAGTTATGAGAGAGGTGATGTGAGAAAGCGCCTGAGTCCATGACCACGAGCCACACCAGCTGAACACCACTGCCTCTCTAGATTGGGACCTCTCCTCGGCTTGATCCCCAGGAACAGCCGCTGGAACTCTGACCAATAGTGCTTTACCGCACGGGTGGGGCTGAGGCCCTGAGGGCCGTGGGGAGCTTCTCCCTCGATAAACTCCTCGGTTAGCCAGCACCTGAGCTGAGACTCAGGCTTGGGGCTGCCTTGAAAGTTACGGTCCCAGAGAGATCTGGGACTCTTTCTGGAAGGTCGAGAGACTGTCAGGACCTGGGAAGTTCCTGCAAGCAAGCAGAGAGCCGGGTTGAGGCAGGTGACCAGATGTGGATTGAAATTCAAGGCAGGAGAGTAGTAAGATAATGATACAGATTTAATCTTAGTGGTTCACCCAGGAGAGGCAGTGCTAAATGGGTGATGATGGTGGTATTCAGGGATAAATGGGTGTTAGCTGGGAAGAGGAGAGATGCATGGTGGGTGCGTGAGAGATGGCGAGGGATAGACAGGACTGTGGCCAGGTGGGTGCCAAGAGAGATGGCAGGGGACAGATGACACTTGGTCGTGCTTGGTCTCCATGCGGCCTCTGTGGCCTCTGTGGCCCTTATTTTCTATCAGAAAGCATCTCTTTAGCCTCACTTGAGCCCACAGAGCAGTAGGAGACAGGGTTGCCCTCACCCCAGGCTCTCGCCAGGGACAGCCTGGGGCAAGTAAGTGATTCCCGCAGGAGGTATGAGGGATGCTGGACCTTCACAGCGGCTACAGGGATCAAGGGCGAGGAAGTGGACTATAGAAGACTCTCTCAAAGAGGGTCCCCGACACCTCAGCCATGCTCTGAGGGGCCCCCACTCCCTCACCCATCTACAGAGAGACCTGACTCTCCTCCACATACCGGAGGCCCCCACTCCTCCTTCCACACCTCGGGAGGGCCCCACTCTTTTCACACTCGCCGAGGCCTCTCTCTCTGAGAGCCGCCAGAGGCTCCCGACTTCGCCTCAGGTAGCCCTCTTCCAGGTGTGCACCCAGTGCTCACACCGCAGACACTACCGTCCCAGCCGGTCCTCGATGCACAGTTAGCCCCTGGGGGTGGAGGGAACCAATAAGGGAGATGGTAGGCAGGGTCTGAACTTCTGAGGCAGCACAGCATGGGGACCCTCCTCCTCCTCACGCCTCGCCCCTGGTAGACACTCTAGCCGATGCCCAGAGACCGCCCTGGTACGACAGTCCAGCCTTTACCTTTGCTGAGGCTGAGAGCCCCTACGCCCGCCTCGGCCTTGCTTATAAAAGTAATCTATTGTGTTTGCTGGCGCTGTGCTGCCGCTTTTTTCGTTGCATTTACATATTGCTGTGTTGCTTTTGTTTTGCTATTGTTATATTTCCTGCTTGTTATATTTAAGTTATATACTGTTGTTTACACATATATCAGTAGGTTGTATTTCTATTGTGCTGTTGTTGTTGCATTTTCAGTGTTGTGCCGTTTCGCTGTATTTTCATATAAGGTGTGGCTGCTGTTGCATTACTATTGCTGCGTTGCTGTTGCTGTTGCATTACTTATCTGCTGTTGCGGCATTGCATTGCTATCGTTGTGTTGCTGCTGGTTGCATTGGTTGTTGTGCTAGTTTAAGTGATGTATTTGCTGTTGTGGTGTTTTGTTTGCCATTGTTATATTGGCTATTGTGTTGTGTTTGCCATTATTGTGTGTTGTATTTCCCATTGTGCTACAAGTTGCTGCATTTTCTAGTGCTGTGCTGCTGCTGCTGCATTTGTTATTGCTGTGTTGCTGTTGTATCAGACATATTGTTGCGTGGTGGCTCTCGTGGATTGTTGTTGTTGTGTTGCTGCTGTTGTATTTGCTAAGCTGTGAGGCCAACACTCCCGTGGAGTCCCCCAGGCTCCTACCCTAGCTGGCACCGAGGGCTGTGGCGAGGGAGCCCATATGGTTCTCCTGGGTCGGGCTACTTCCAATGAGCCCCTCTTCAGCCACACCTGTCCTCTCCCTTGGTCGCTTTCTGCTCTGGGGCTGCTTATTGTCGCTCTTTCCACAGAGGGGCCAGAGTGTTTCTCTTAGTCCCAGGGGCTGCTCCCCTCCTCGCAGCAGCAGACAATCGAAACACTGTTGTCCAACATGCGCCTGACCTTTCTGGCAGCAATGGGTGCCCAGGGTGGGACTGTCCCTCCAGGCATCCACGGGGCTGACTTTGGCACCTGGCTGTGCCTAGCTGGGGTAGTGTCCAGCAGTGAGAGCCGTTAGCCACAGTCCCGCCTCAGCTGAGGCTGGAGCAAGCAGTCACTAAGGCGTAGGGAGCCTGGGGCAAAGCCCCTGCAGGCCGCAGCTCTCTGGGGGTTTCCCGTGGTGGAGGTGTTGAATCTCGCGATAAACCGTACAGGCGTGGGCAGGAAGTGCCCATCCAGACCTCCTCCTTCCTGCTCCATCCCCTTGGAGAGGAAGGACAGCAGGGTCAGTGGCGAAGACTGTCCTCTCCTACCTTCACCTCCTACTCCAACACTACACCCGCAGTAGTCACCTCCTAAACCATAATACCTGGCACCTGCACCCCAAAACAGTCGCTACACAGATCCCACCTCCATCCTGCTGACCAGGCCTCAGCAAGCCTCCTGCTGTCAGGTAGAAGTCGATTCGTGGTAGGGGAAGGAAACAGGCTTGAGGCCACCTTGGCTGTTCTAATTCTAACCACTGGGCCTGTTGAAGACCCATTTCTCAGAAGTAGAAACTGAGGCCCAGCACAGCCTTGATGGTCTGAGCTGGTCCAGAGGTCCATCCTCAAGCTCCATGCCTTACCGGGTTCCTGCTTCAGCCGGCCTCCGGCTTCTAAACGCTGCCCCAGGAAAGGTGGGTCCTGGAGTTGACGATTTGGGGTGGTTGCAAGGGGACCAGGTTAGCGGGGGCTCTTTCCCCGCTGCTCTGCCCCCGGCTGTCCCATCTTCCCTGGGAAAGGGTGGCTGGTCTATCCCGCTAGGCCTCCCTCGGGATGACCGCAGCACCCCCACATGGCTTAACCTGGCTCCAGGACAGGCGCAGAAGGGTGGCCCAGGCCCAGCAGGGCTCAAATATGAGCTGGGGGAGAAACTTCTGGGGGCGCAGAAGGAGCCGGACACCGCATTCCAGCCTGCTTTGCCCAGGGAACTGTCGGAGCTCTCAGCCTAGGGCCACAGCCTGTGAGGTGCCAGCTGGTCTGTTACCCGGCTGAGCCGCCCCGCCGCTACCCTCCCTCTTGTCTGGGTGCCCTGACTGCCAAGTGGTAGGCAGGGTTGACACTCACAGTGACCAAATCCAGACGCTTCTAGAGATTTTCATGAAACCAGATGAGTTGCTGAAATTTTGAGCCTCCTCTCCGGGAGGGAGGAGAAACTGAAGGTAAGGGAAACTGAGGCGTAGGCAGGGGCTTGCCCAGATGCCACCCGTATTAGGCATGCCTTGGGTTGTTGTGTTTCAGCTCGGGGTCCCTGTTTGCTTGCTCTCGACACCTCAGCCTCAAGTAGCGCAGTACCACAGGCCAGACCACAGCGCCTGGGTGGCTTAGCCTTCCCTTCAAACACAGACCCTGCACAGGAGTGCAGGGGGAGATTCACCCTCCCCTCCCCAAGGCCAGCCAGCCAGCCTGGGCGCTCCTAGACCTGCAGGGGCCTTCTTCAGCACAGGGTTGGGTGGGGCGGCCTCATAGCTGAGCAGTGCTGGGTACTTCCTATCTCTAGATTCCCATTCCTGGGCTTCCACTATAAACATGAGCTACAGTGGGTCGCAGTGGTAGTCCAGCAGGGGAGGGCATTTTCCTAAGTGCAGTCAATTCAGGTTCAGTCCCCGCATCCCTGGGATACCATCAGGAGTAATTCCTGAGTGCAGAGTCAGTAGTGACCGAGCTTTTACCACAGGCGTGACCTGAAAAGTCAAATGTCAAAATCCAAAAACCAAACCAAACTGAGAGATGCAGAAATAAATAAGTGCTTTATAGAAGAAGGATGTGAAATAAACTGGGATAGACTCCCTACAGTAAATCCTCATTTAGCACCAAGGTGGGTTTCCTGAGGCCGCCATAGCTGTTCCTTCCTCTCAAGTAGGGAGCAGAGTGGTTAGCGCAACCACAGAGAGGTGGCTGAATAGCTGTGGCCACTCTGAGGTATAAGATAGGGCGCTGAGCAGCGCCTGCCCGCAGGCTTGGAGAGCCAAATGGCCTGCTATCAGGTCTGGGGTAAGGAACAACAAAATTAGGCCTCCGGGTGTTTTCACTGTTCTTTAATCTCGGCAGAGCCTGTGCTACGATTTAAGCGCACCAAGAATCAGGCCTTGCTTGTAGGAAAGAAGAATGTGGTTTTACAAAGTCTCGGCTTGAGGGGCTGCTCTGGAGGAAGGAAGCCAGCACAGAGGAAGCTCAAAAGTGATGTCCTGCTTCATTTCCTCCTCCCTCACCCCAGCAGGCTACAACGGCAGATGCAGCCGAGCAAACAGGCTCTTCTTCATATGGGGTCACTATTAGGGCCACAGAGAGCTTCAGATCAAGCAAGCGAGCTTGGTGCTCATGGGTATTCGTGTTCTGGCTGAAGCTGTTGTTTTAAAGCATATTTGAGCTCAGAAAAGCTGCAAGGTTTCGAGGATCACTGTCACTGTCTGTAACATCATTGTTTTTCCTGGGCCATCATCGATTAAGCTCGAAAGGGCCCCAGTAACATCTGATATGTTCCATTCTACTGCAAGTGAGCCCAAGGCATCTGCTTACTCCAGAAACATAAAATTTCAAACTCATTCCATCAGGTCATGGAATGAGGTTCATAATTTTTACTGGTATTTGGCATATCAAATACAATACGTGTAGCTTGCCAGGCTCTGCCATGCGGGTGGCATACTCGAGGATCAATTATTCTATATGGGAATAATGTGGACGTTAGATTGGAGCCATTGCTTCAGTGTACTGCGGGTGGGGGGGATGTTTCCTTTGTATGTGGCCAACCTAGGTTCAATCTCCCGGATCCTATAGTCCTTAGTCCAGCCAAGAGTTATTCTTGAGTGCAGAGCCAAACCCAAAAGAAGTAAAATAAAAGAGGGGTGGACATGGCCAAAGGTCCTCTCTCTCTGGGGTCAGGGAGGCTGGGTGGAGCACCCTCAGCGGCCGCTCAGTGGTCAATTCCTGGCTTCTGCACCCCAAGCACTACTCTGGTGGTGCCTAAAATTCCATGGGATGCTGAGGATCAACCCGGTCGCATGCAAGGCAACGCTCTACTCACCAAAGCATTACCCAGCCCCAGCACCATTTTCTAATAACTAACCCCAAAGGGGTTGAACGATGCTTATAGGCTACACGGAAGATGCAGAGTGCCTTAACTCTCTCCCAGAGCTGCCAGATAGCAGAAACCCCAGCCTGCCCCCTGGCCGCAGCAGGAGTGGTCGTCACTTGGCTGTGAGGCAGCCCGCCCAGCTCAGGTTCCAGACTGGCAGTGCAGATTGAAGTGCCTGCTTCATTTTGGGCAAGTGGGATGCTGCATGGCTGTTTGGTCCTGGCTGCAACGCCTGGCAGAGGCGGGGGAGGCAGTCAGGGCCTAGGGAGGAAGTGGAGGCAGGTGAGGGCTGGTGCAACAGAGCAAACGTGGCCTTCTGGGTGGCTCTTAGCAGTCTCATATTCTGCCCTGGCTGCCTCCAGCCTCTTTCAGCCAGGCCCGAGTGGTTGTGCAAGCAATCGTGACGGATTTGGAGAGCGCAGTAGCACGAGGTCTTTCTTCATACCAAGTCACTGAAGGAAGATTATCTGAGGCAGCTCAGACCCGCCGTCCGTCCTGATGGTGCCACCCTTACCGGTCCGGCGCGGGGCCCTTCTCGGTGTGCGCATGAGTCCCAACCAAGCATGGGGAGGCCGCTGAGGTTCCCAGACTATGCGCACAGGAAAGAAGATGAGCTGTTGGGGTCAGGAACCACTCGCTGATCTTCCATTCCTACTCTCCAGCGGACGGGCCGGTGATGCGCCAGTGTCACCGCCAGCTAGGCTGCCCCAGGACTGGTGTAGGATGATACCTAGCCACCTCTGTGGCAAGACCAGAAATAGGACAGAGACCGGAGAGATTATGGTAAGGCTGATGGGTAATTTGCTCTGTACTGTGCGCGGCTGACTTGGTTTGACTCTAATTGCTTTCTGATATTGCCAGTAGTGAACCCTGAGCACAGTCAGAAGTCAGCCTGAGCACAGTCAGAGCAATCCCTGAGTACAGAGCCAGAGAGTGATCCCCGAGCAGAGCTAGAGAGAGCCCAGACTGGCAGCCAGAGCCGTGAGCCAGCACTGAGCACAGTCAGGACCTCAGCACTGAGCACAGAGCCAGGACCTAAATTTTTGCGCACAGAGAGAGCCAGGAGTCAGCTTCCTGAGCACAGAGCCAGGAGTCAGCCCTGAGCACCTCACTCCCAGAAAGTGTAGGCCGTGGTTTTAAAGTGACACAAATAGTAAGAGGCTGTCAGCCTCCCGCCCACAGTGTCCTTGTCCCTGCCCACTCGAGCAGTTCTGTGGAATCGTTTTACTTTTTTGGGCTTTTGAGAACCCGTGATCCTGCTCTTCGGCAGGCTGGCACTTTCCAACAGCTGGCGCTAGGTTCTGCTGTCCCGTGGCGGCTGATTGCCGTTTCGCTTACTGCAGGAAGGGTCCACGCCTACAAGGGTGACTCAGGCATTGCTTGTTTGTCTTGAGGGGCCCTCAAGGGGTGCTCTGAGACCTGGGGTCCACCTTCACGCCAGTGATTGTATCTGTGCTCTCTGTACTTGTCTGGAGGGGCCATCTGTGAGTTGGGTGCGCATGGGGGTAGGTGAGATTGGGGATCAAACTCCAGAGCCAAATGGAGGCAAAGTGTGCTCCCAGTCTCTGAGTTCCCCCGCCTCTGTGCCTCATAAGGTGAGCTTAATCTAAATGGGATCCTGATAATATTGGGGGCACTCCCACCTGCACTCTGTGACAACTAACGGTGCTTTCCAGAATATTCTTTAACTACGGGCCGGAGCGATATAGCCCAGCGTGGTAGGCACTTGAGTTTCTGGGGCGCGCCAGCCTGTGCCGCCCAGTTCATCCTCGTAGTATCCCATTGGTCCCTGAGCACCGCCAGAGTACTCCTGAGTGCAGAGCCAGGAAACCCCTGAGAATTAGCTACAGGTGGCACCCCAAAAAGCAAAAAATGTTAAATTACAGGACGTATTTGTGATGTTTCATGAAACACTGTTGATTTTCTTCCGCTTTTTATTTGGGGTTGCGTCCTCCAAAGCATGGTGTTGTGTCACTCGGGTAGCGCAGGGGACCAAGTGGTGCCTAGAATTGATCCAGGCCTCACATGCCCAGTCCCTTCGCAGTCCAGTTCTTTGAAACTTCTCCTCCTGAATGCGACTCCAGCTCCCTGTGGTCTCATCTCTGCTTCTGTCTATAGCGCAAAGCATTCCTGCTTCGTAACACTTGTCAGTACCTCTCTTTCCAGTGGTCCCACCGACCCCCACTTCAACGCTTCCCTACTGCCTCCCAGGTAAGCAGGTGGGAGGCTTCAGAGTAAGTCCCAGCCTGGAGCAGCAGAGCAAGTTTCGCTGCCTGCGGTTTCCTGTTGCATGGAGGCTGTGATCGGAAAAGTTTCAGTTTGTGCACCCTTCGTATTGCTTCTTAGCTCAAGTATAAGTAAATAACTGGTGCAGCTGCCAGGCTTCGCGTAAGGCTGTGGCTCGAGTGGCTCTATGCGGGTGGAGGCAGCCCAGGTCAGGCAGCTTGGGCTCAGGTTCTCAAGTCAGAGGCCACCATTCTGGGCCGCGTTGCAGGTGAAGTGGGGTGTCTCTTGCCCTGGCCAGCCCACCAACCCATGCCAGAGGTCGTAGCTCCGCTGGTCAAATTCTTGGGGCAGCGGCAGGGAAACCAGTTGGTGCCCCAGAAACACAAAGGGTGAATATTTCAATAAGAAAATATAGTTGGAAATGTTTTGAATTTTCAACTATAGTTAGATACAAAGAAGGCAAAGTTGTTCGTGGGTTGCCTTTCGGTATTGCTAGTCGTTCCAGCGCCTGTATCCCCACAGTGGACATTCCCAGCGCCCGTACCCTGCCATCAGTGGACATTTCTCAGCGCCTTTCAAACTCCTAACAGTGGATATTTCCTAGTGCCAATGTCCCTTTCAGTTTCCTCCCGGTCAATTCTTTGGGCAACCCTCCTTTCATGGCCCTCCCAACATAGCAGGCACTTCTCTTCTCCTCACTCTCTCCTCTCTTTCTTTTCTCTCTCTCTCTCTGCTCTCCTTCCTCTTCCTCCTCTCTCTCCCTCTCTCTCTAAAAACCAACATAGTTTTATAAAAAATTTTATTATTATTATTTTTTGCTTTGCCATAATCATGCACAGGGGTTACTCCCTGGCTGCATTCCAGGAATTACTCCTGGGCGGCGCTGAGGGACCATAGGCGATGCCGGGACTCCAACCTGGTCAGGCTGCAGTATGTCAAACTTCTACTCGGTGTGCTATCGGTTCCGCCCCCTAAATAAGATAGTTTTGAAAGACCTCACGTGAGTCCATTATTCAGACAGGCTAAGGACCCTCAGTCCCCTGGTCATGGTCAGGGTGGCTAATATGTCCTTGAAAGCACTTCACAATGCCGTACTCTCTCCTGGAGTCTTTTTTTTTTTTTTTTTAAGAAGAGAGTCCTTGGAATTCATCAGCAAGCACACATTATTTAACACGAAGATTCAACCAGGAAGATGGTCAATCTTAAGTAGCAAGGACTGTGTCTGATTCATTTCCAGGACAGTGGCAGAGACGAGAGAGACTAAACAGGACACGCTTGTTCTCGGGTCGGTAAATGAAAGCGGAAGCCATATTGCCCCTACTGTGAGTGCAATAGTCCAGGATGCAGTTGCTGTTACCTGTACTCATCGTCCAATTCCTAGGGCGTAGCCTTCTGACATTAATAGAGAGTTTTTTCTTCACTGTCTTCCCGCTCATCGATTTGCTCTGAAGTGGACCCAGTAACATCTAGATGTAAGTCCTGTCTCATGCCAGGAGCCTGACATCTGCTTGCTCCAGTAACATAAAGTTGTTCTCAAACTATCCAGGAATGAGGTCTGAGAATTGTTAGCTGTTATTTGGCACATATATATCAAATGCAACACGGGTAGCTTGCCAGGCTCCCTGCCGTGCAGGTAGTGCGCATGGTACTCTGTGTAGTACTCATTTAAGTCCAGTGCATTTTGAAGATGAACTGAGGCGTTGCTTGTAGTGGAGCCGCGCCAGAGCCGGGCGATAGGCTGGTTTGCTGCGGTTAGGTCTGACGAGAGAAGTCCGATGCGGAAATGGAGGCCCCGCTGTGAGTAGGCCTTTGGCTTGTTGCAGGCTCTGCTGGGGTAAAATAGGGTTAGGAACCCCACCATCCTCTCCCGGTCCTCAGAAAGGTTTTGGTCAGGGAGAGAGCTGCAGTACTTCTGGTCTCAAGGCTCAAGTAGTCTCAGAGGGAAGCACAAAGAAAGCCATTGCCGATAGAGTTTAGTGTTATACTCAAGCAAAGTGAGGGTCCGGGGATTTTAGAATCCATATGGTGGTGCAAAGTGCTAGGCTCAGTAAGTGAGCAGGCACAGTGAGGTGAGAGGTTGATAAAGAGGGGTGGGGGACAGCCGGGGCTGGACAGAGCGTGAGTAGAGGCAAAAGCAGTCATACACCAGAGCTGGCCAGATAAACGTGAGGGGAGGAGGCAGGCAGAGGAGGTGCTGGTGCAGATTTGGTGGCTATTTAGGTAGGTGGTTGGGGAATAGAGCAGTGGGAGGAGGAAGCCTGTAGCAGAAAGGACAGCTGGGTACACACCTGGGCAGACACGCCCATGGGAGTGTGTGACGCTCCATCGGATTACGTGGGCTGTGCGTACAAAGCACTCGGAAGTGTGTGTGATTTCTTCCATTCGCTGGTGGGTCACGTGGGCTGTGTTACACAGTACTCACAAGAGTGCATGATCGCCCTGGCTGAGCTGGGATCGCGGATCGGCGATACACAGCACCTACAGGAAGTGTGTGATTGCCCATTGGATGGTTCACGGATGTGTATACACAGCACTCACGGGAGTGTAAGAATTGCTCGATTAGGTGAATCACGTGGGCTATGTTACAGGCAGATCATGGAGGAAGTGCGCAGGTTGCCTATCGGTGGGCTTAGCTGATCAGGGGAGAAGGGGCAAAGATCACTGGAGTGTGGGATTGCTCGATTTGGTGGTTCACGTGGGCTGTGTTATGCAGCACTTCGGTAGGAGTGTGTAGATTTCTCCCGACAGGGGAATCACGAGCTTAGGTTAAGTAAGCACCCACGGAAGTGTGTGATTGTCTGATTTGTGTGGGTCACTGGGCTGTGTTACACAGTTTCCACAGGAGGCGTGGATTGCCTGATTTGGTGAAATATGGGCTGGGTGCCAGAGCACTACAGAGAGCTGTGTGGATTACTGGATTTTCGTGAATCACATGGGCTATGTTACACTGCGCACCCATGGGAGCGTGTGCAGATTGGTCATTACATGGGTCA
>JAJIBD010033645.1:0-24257 GCA_021461705.1 Cryptotis parvus | reverse complement strand
AAAACACCAGGACTTAGTCTTGAGCCTGATGCACTTTGGAGAAAGAAATCCAGGCTTTGGGATGGCCATCGAAAAGTTCGCTCACATGGGTTCTCTCAGAATCAAAGTTGAGGTAAAAATTCCAGGTTCCAAGTAAAAAGTATTTCAAATAATACAATGAGACTCATTCTATGGAAGCACAATGAAAATAATTCTAAGAACATTGCAGAGAAATCTCTACATATGAGCTGGCAGAGAAGGTGCACGTATGGCTCAAAGCAATGGCAGCAACAGAAGACCAACCAGTCTTCAACTGTCCAGCAGAAGGACGCCATCAGAACAGAGAGCCCTGACAAGAATTGGAGGTAGGAAAATATCATGATGCCAAGGAGAAGACATACGCCTTTCTGTCCTCGGAAGGGTGGGGTCTATTATTTACATGCCCTTCATTGCTGTGGATATTTAAGTAACCAGGGACCAAGAAGTGCTATAAAAGTCTGGCATTTTTATGACGAAAATAATGCTGAGAAATCACATTTGAAAAAATTCTCCAAATACAACTCCGGTATTGTCTGGTCTTCTTTTAGTTCAACATGGAATTTCACTGTTGTAAAATATGCATAGAAACTACCATTTCTGCCTCCCTTCTAAATGAACAGATGTGTGCATTAGTAAATCTACAATTCAAAAAAAGATAACTACAAGGGAAGAGGCAAAGTGAAATTAGAACGCGGATCCTAAGAAAGAGAATTGCCAGTATGGAATGTCGGGAGGATGTCTGAGTGTAAATCCAACAACCTAGATGGCCCAGGACTATGCTAATAACCTAAATGAGGAAGCGATCAGAAGACATCATCTTACTCCTGCTTTAATGATCCATATTCTCTTTTTTTTTTAATTTTATTTATTTATTTTTTTTAATTTTTTATTATACCACTCGTGAAACACAATTAACAAAGGTGTTCATAATTGGTTCTTGGTAATACAGTATTCCAGCACCCATCCTCTCCACCAGCAGCTCCCATTTCCCCACCACCAATGTACCCCCTCCCGCTCCCCACCCGCCTTTAATAGTAGGTAACCCAGTTTCCTCTCTTTCTCTCTCTCTATCTCTCTCTCTGGTCTCTGCATCTCTCCTCTTATTTTACACATTGTGGCTAAGCCCTGCAGATATTTAGAGTTAATCACTTAAGTCTCTTGTGTATATAATCTTATATTCTCGGAAGAAAGTCAAGTGCTTATCCACCACTCCCAATTCCTTTGTTAAAAATATCTAAGGGCAAAGACTGCCTTTCTCCAGACCCTTCTTCAGGAAGGCCTATGCCAGAATCTGAGAGAAGGTTCCATTCTTCTCCCCTTCACTTAAATAAAGTGTTTTCTGAACTCAGTCACTGGATCTCTGGTTCTTTCCTTCCATTCAGCCTTGACATATGTGAGGTCAAGAACCTGCTCCGCAGGCAGGTTGAGGAGCAAAACCACAGGCATTGTGAGGCCTCGTGGTAATGTGCACTTGATATCAAAGGAGAGAAGGCAGACACTGCCTCCCTCCTCAAGAAACAAAATCCTTGTCATGAAGAATTCAGAAAAAGCAATATCTCTTCAGTAATAAACTAGGAGAAAGTAGAAAACTGAAGCTTTAATAAGAAACAAAATGAGTAAAGGTGTGAAGAAGCAGAATGTCCTAGAACCCGATTACCGTGGAGGTTCTAGGAAGAAAGAGGCGTGAGTTATGATAAAAAGTCTACCACCTTTGCTACCCACTCTGTCACCCGAGTAGCCAGATATTTCAGATTTGATGACATCTGTTTGAGCTGCTGCACAAGTACAGACAATCCCATCTCTGCCAGCCCCACAGGTGGTTGTTAAGCTTCACGGTAAGTCCTCTTGTTCTGCACAACATGGAGATGGATTCCTGCCACTCCACCCTCCGAGAGCTGAGGATCTGGTGACGGCGCAAGGAATTGTTCCTTGCAGAAAGGTCGTTCCTTAACCTTTCCCAGGCCTTTGCTTGCTGCCTTCCCCTCACAGAAAAGAATTTCAGAGGAGAGTAAAGTATAACAGATTTTTTACTGTTAAATCAAAAAGAGAGATCACTGAAAAGAAGTGCTCAAGAGATACTAATTGATTTTCAGAACAGAGAGGGATATAAACACATCCAAACATTAAGATATGAAAGTGGGGCTGGAGAGACAGCACAGCAGGCAACTGCCTCCCATATGGCCAGCCCAGGTTGATACTTGGCATCCCATAGGGTCCCCCCAAGTATCACCAGGAGTAATTCTGAGTACAGACCTCCAGGAGTAATTCTGGACATTGCTAGGTGTGAAGCCCCTATAAAAGCACTAAAGGGATAAGAGTGCACATCTCAAGGAAGAGATGGGTGGTATGAACGCAGGCAACAAACGCTTCATGTCACATGGCTAAGTAATATGGGCACCGGCAGCATGCATGTGGCAACATATGCATGTCCCTTCCTCTGTCTGGGGGTCACTTATAATCACTTTTCCCAAGCTGCCCCGCTCAGTTGCTACAGTGGCGCCCCAAGGGAGCTTGGAGCAGCTGGATTTAACTTGTTTCCAGAGTCCTCCCTGGCATCTGCTCCAGAGGTGAAGCCTCTCTTCCTAGGGGGCAGGCTTCACCCTCCGGTCCTCTCAGGAAGCCTTCTGGAACTACAGCTCAACAAACTCAAAATTAACTCAAAATCATTGAACTTGAATGAATCCAAGGTGGCAGGGCTTTTGCTGGGCTGCATTTTAAAAGGAGTCAGCAAGTGGAAAAAAGTTTAAGAAGTATTATCTAGAGAGCAATGGAGATAAGATAGAGACCTCCACGAGGAAATAAATCAATGGCTCAAAGCATGAAACCCTGACATGACCTCATGGGGAAAAAGGAGACAAGGGTAGAGGGAAGGCACAGTGTGCGGATTACAAACAAGGTAACAAACAACTTTATAAGCCATGGGGCTAAGTAAAATTGTGTGTGGAGGGTAGGGAGAAGTGCTGAAAGAACGATCATACAGTCAAGTTCCAAAGGGCCATCACCTCCTTGCTGATATAAAGGCTAAGAGGAATCAGAAACCTTGGTTAGAAAGGCTGGACAGAAACAAACTATCAGGGAATGCCATGAAGTAAGAAAGTTTAGCAAGTATCTAAAACAACAGCAATGGCTGCTGCTACTGTTCCCAGTAAAGGCAGCAGCAAGAAGAAGAATGTGAAGGTTGCAGCCTTTGAATCAAGTGGGAAATGGTGGGCTGACAGATGCAAATTTTAACAAAGACCTAACTACAAAGTAATTATGCTTTAAATTTCTTGCCAGCTGAATAAGAGACTGAAGAGGCAAGCCCATGTAGTTATCACTGTATCACTGTCTTCCCGTTCATCATCCATTTGCTCGAGTGGGCCCCAGTAACATCCTCCATATGTCCTGTCCCATGCTAGTAGAGCCCAAGGGCATCTGCTTGCTCCAGGAACATAAAGAGCCTCAATCCATTTCAGAATGAGGTCTATAATTATTACTGGTATTTGGCATATCAAATACAACACGGGTAGCTTGCCAGGCTCTGCCGTGCAGGTAGCATACTCTAGTAGTCATCCATAAGTCCATCATTTATTGATGAACTTGCGCAGCCAAGCAGCAGCCGCACGAGCCGGGCTGTGATAGGCTGGTCTGCTGGGTGGAGTTCTGACGATAACCATGTAGTTAAATGGTTATATAAATGCCAAGATCTACATCTTATCAACGAAACTTTCAAATGCAAAACAGTGAAGAGTGTTAACAGTGACTAGCACAAGTGGCAATTATAAAGGCTCTCACCTTAATCGGCCCCCTTGTATCTCGTAGAAACCCTACAGGCCAAGAAAGAGATGGATTATGTTAGATCTAAAACTATCTAAGATAAAAAAAAAAAAAAAACTGCCAGCCAACAACACTCTACTCTTGCAACTCTGGGAAAGAGATGAAAATTCCAAGTCAAGCAAAAGCTTTAGCAAAATCTTGTCACTGAAAATCATGATAAGAAATGCTGTTCACCCCCTTGGGTCGGAAAAAGAATTTGCAAAATTTTAAGAAACTTATTGAGGCAATAAATAGAATCAGGAAACAAATTGTAAAAATGGTAATGATAAGTCCTCATATATTAGTAATTATCATAAATGTCACCGACTCAGCTCATCAATCACAGGCACAGAGGCTGGATGAATTAAAAACCCAATGCTGGCAGGCAGAGAGACAGGGATGTATACTGGAAGAAAACATCATATCAAACTGTCCTTTACAAAGACATTTGAGACACAAGACCCATTGCAGATCCCTAAGCTGGAAATGTTGAGAGCAGAAATCCAGGTCCAGATTTGGTTTCACCACTGGAACAAAGGACACTCTCAGAATATTAAAAGAAGACCAACAACTGCTCACCCCTTGGCAGCCACTCAGTAATAGAATTTTGGTGTGTGGTAGTTGTGGGGAAACTGTACATTAACTAACTGGGCTGGCAGAGTGAAGGAGAGTCCATTTACCCTTTCATCTTCCCTGAGATGTGGCTTTTCTTTATGGAAATTTTTTTTCTCTCTCTCTCTCTCTCTCTCTCTCTCTCTCCCCTCTCTTCCTTCTTCCATCCCTCCACACTTCCATTTCCTGAATAAACTAATCTTACTTTACTTTAAATCATCTTCTCCTACTCCTTTCTTTCTGTAAGGGAAAAGCCATGGACCTGGAAAGATTTAGACCTGACTTAAGATTTAGTATTTACAAAACTTTCCTGCAAAAACCAATTAATTCTCACTCTAGTCTGGGGTCTCCATACTGCCCCGAGAAACCAGTGGCAGAGATTATTTCCTGCACAATAAGGGAGATAAATGGAATCCAGGTACTATCCAACAGCCTCATAGAGATGCTTGAGATGGAAAGACTGTCCCCGGTGCAGAGGCTCATAGACTCTCATCGACCGGTAATATCCCCAGGTTCTTCCAACTGATCTAGATGGGTAAAGAGAAACTAGTAGATTCCTTTCCAAAAGATGCCACTCGCTCTCCTTCCCTGGGTTTTCCTTCTTCTGTGGAGTCACATTTCTCACCTGTGCAACACTCCACTCTTCGCCAAGATCCTTACAAGAGACTCATTTAAATTAGTTTATAAAAATAAACACAGACCAATAAAGTTATATAAGTTAAAATAGTCGTCCCTCCACTTGCCCAAAATTAACAAAGACACCAGCCTCCACATTGGAGCCTTCTTCCTCTCCTGGGATAACATCCAGCCACCCAAGGAAAGAACTTATTTCTGTGGTACCCACACTGCAAGGGAGAAAGACTGGCCGAGCTGAGGGAGGACTGCTCCTCCCAACCAAAAGCACCTGCACGACTGGCTTGAGTTGAGAGGGAGGACTGCTCTCCCAACTGCACCCACGATTGGCCGAAAGCTGAGGGAGGACTGCTTCCCAACTGTTGCACTCACGACTGGGCTTTTAGCTGAGGGAGGACTGCTCTCCCAACCGCAGCAATCTAACAGTCTCCAGGCCAAGTCATCTCATCGTTCCAGATCGAGAAATCAGGGAAGCAGAACTTGGCTATATTTCAAGAAATGATCTTTTCTACCTGTCAGACAAGTATTGAACCTCTCTGAACACTTTGAACTGATAAACGGAACTGGAGTGAGCAGTCTGTTATTCAGATTGGGGCTGGGACAGAAGGGCATTTTTGGCAATTTGCAAATGTCCAGCATATAGCAGGGGTTCCTGCCCTCGAGGTGCCAGGCAGGTGTGGGCTGCGGTGCCCCATGAGCCCTGGATGGTTGATGGTCTGATATTGGTGAAAAAGATCGGGGCCTCTGGGTGAACCTCCCAGAGTCACGGCAGAGCCTGGCAATTACCTGTGGTGTATCTGGAGCAGGCCCAAGACAGTAATAATAATGGACCCTATCTCCAAATCTGAATATAGATACTGGTGCCACTCGGAGCAAATTCCACAACAAACAAGCAAATCTATGGGCAAAGGGAAGACAAGTGATACAAGTGATAGGCAGGGGGAAGCGTGGATGAAACAGTTGTTACACGACAGAGGCAACAAGAGTCAGAAGAAAAATAAATAGGTAACAAAAATACTAACACAATGAAAACTCGTAGGTTAGCAGGTGTAAAAGAAACACTACAGGAAATTCTCAGTTTCTTAGGTGGTTTGAGACAATACAAAACACACAATATTCTACTCCTTTGAGGGCCTCTTTACAACTGCTGAGAAGGGCATCGCTATTGTGCTTTCTGTTCAGAGCCCAGGACTCTTGAAGAGGGACCCTTGAAGTGTAGAGCCACCAGAGGTCAGAGGTGTTGTAAGTACGTTTGGATGCCCGCGTTAGGCGTACTGGCCAGAATACGGGTGCCCAGTACGTCCCTCCCACTCTATTCTCAACTGGGCCCTGCACAGTGGTCAGTGCAAATGCTGTCTGAATCACCTTCTCCCAGTCTTGTCTAGTCCTCCCTACTATGAGCTCATCAAGCTATCTGCAGGCCTTTGCTCTGTCACCTGGGAGCCTCACCTTACACGTGTGGAGTTGGGCAACTTCTTCCGGCCTCCCGCGACAAAAGCAGCACTCCCCCCCACCGCGCTGTCCTCAGAAGAAGAGGCACTATGCTACCTACCCAGAGTTTCACGCCGGCATAGTTCTCTCTGCTCAAGTTGCTCCAGCAATGAGATGGTGCTTCATCTCATATTCGAGTACAGTACTGTTCATTTGGGCTGTAGGTTCTGGAAACAACGCACCTGTTGGCAAAGGTCTGGTTCTGTGAAGCCAATGCTTCCCTGACACTAAGGAAGAGGAGGGTGCCCCACTTGCACACTTTCCCACCGCTGGTGCTCCACTATGGCAGAGGAGGATCCCAACCCAAATCCAGTGTGACTTCAAGTTTTTAAATAGCCTGCTCTAATTTTCTAGCAGGGGTGGGGTAAGGTTTAGGGGATTAGTACTTTCACCTCAGTACTCAGGGCTTAGCCCTGGAAGTGCTTGGGACTATATAAAAGTGGGATGTGGACTGGTGGTGCCCTGTACTCTGTCCAACCCAGTATGCTTCTAATTATTTTTTTAGATGTTGAAGAATATCTGGTTATTTACTGAAGAGTAAATACACAGAGAACTCAAACAGTTTGTCTCAGGCTGAAAGCAGCTATCAATTCAAGAGTCTGAGGGCAGCTTCAAATGTTTTTGTCACTCAGACAACAGAATGATATGTCTCGTATGCTTACTTCCCTTCTCGACCTCTGTGAAAATGTCCTCCTAGGCAGGAGTTTCGTAGTCAGTAACCTCTAGGAATACCTCAGGGGCAGGGGTGCCCGTAATTATATGGAGGGGGTTGTGGCCCTGATGTACCCACCTTGGTCCCATCTACTACATACACACCTCCTCCAGCCATCCTCGGGGAGGAGAGAGCTGAAGGCACCCCGGGGTCATTCACCACGCTGGCGAAGAACTGTCCACCCGTGATGAATATAAAGACTTTTAATGCCACAAAGTAGGCTGGGCGGGAGACTTCAGCGAAGGCACGGCACCGTCATGGCGGCGATTACTCCGTAGAGAAAGAAAAGTGTGAGGGCATGCGGCCAACGAGGTTAGATTGTGCTCTTGTGGGGATTGTTGCCTTTGAAGAGGGGTGCTTTGGGGTGATTAATATCACTGCTCGCGGCACGGCCGTTGGGAAAAAGTATGCTGTTTGGTGACCCGCGGCTGTCTTTGGGAGCTGACATCAAGCATGGAGATGCTGTGGGGTGACCCATACTGCCCGGAGGGCAGAGACGCCGTGGGGTGACCCACACCTGTCTGTGGTGGCAAGAGACGCCGTGGGGTGACCCACTGTGTGCAGGCAGATCTGCAACCCACACTGTCGGTGAGGGCAGAGATGCGGTGGCACCCACACCGTCTGTGAGGGCAGAGGCAACCGATGGGTGACCGCCACTGTCTGAGAGGGCAGAGATGCTGTGGGGTGACCCATACTGGCTCAGAGGACAGAGACGCAATGGGGTGGCTCAGTTATTTTGAGGGGAGTTAGGACACAGAACAGAAGTGCTGAGGGTACTCCACACGGTCTGAGGGCAGAGACGGGTGAGGTGAATTCCACACTCGTTCAGGAGGATAGAGGTGACGCAAATGGGGTGGCTCTGTGCTATTTGAGGGATAGATGACAAGAACAGAAGTGCTGAGGGGTGACTCATCACTGTTCAGGAGAGCAGAGACACGGTGACTCCACACTGTCTGTAAGAGGACAGCCACGCAATGGGGTGGGTCTGTGCTATTTTGAGGGGATAGATACCAGAAGTGCTGAGGGGTGACCCACACTGTCTGAGAGAGCAGAGACACGGTGGGTGACCCACACTGTCTGTGAGGACAGAGACACAAATGGGGCGGGCCCTGCACTATTTGAGGGATACCGTGAAGTGCCAGAGGGGTGACCTACACTGCCCTGGAGAGGGCAGCAGAGACACAGTGGGGTGACCTACACTGTCTGTGAGGACAGAGACGTTAATGGGGCGGCCCGCACTATTTCTGTGATGTCAAGGATGCTTGAGGGGTGACCTACACTGTCTGAGAGGGCAGAGACAGGGTGACTCCACACTGTCTGTGAGGACAGAGACAGGGGTGGCCCGCGACTATTTGAGGGGATACTGTAGCGTTGAGGGGTGACCTACACTGTCTGAGCGGCAGAGACACTGTGTGGGGTGACCCACACTGTCTGTGAGGACAGAGACGCAATGGGGGTGGCCTGTGCTATTTGAGGGGGACAGATACCGCACAGAGGTGCTGTGGAGTGACCTTGCACTGTAAGTGGGCAGAGACGCTGTGGGGTGACCTAAGGTGTCTGTGGGGCCGATACCAGTTACGCTGGGACTTTGTGGGGTAACCGGAAGCTATCTGTGGGGGACCATACAAGTATAAAGACCACCCAACCACCCCACTGCAACCTGGAAGGCTAGGCTCAGACACCAGCAGCAGGGCAGAGGCATGAAGAGCTGAGGGAAGTGCACAGGCTGCCAGAATGCAGACGTAGGTAAAAGGCCCAGAACCAAAGTGCCTGGTCTTACGAGTCTTAATAAAGACTTTAATAAAGCCCATGAAGGTCCCCAATGAAACAGATAACGGGACTGCTGGGGGGGCAGAACACCAGCGATCGGGTCCAGTGGTACCTGCCACACACAGAAGTGGGCTGGAGTCCGCTTTTACTACTCTCCTACGCGCGCGACTCCAGTGTAAGCCATTGGTCAAGGCTAGATCCTGAAAATCAAGTAGCACGTGCACAGGCGTAGTCCCGGTGGGGAAACATCCGAACTCGCAGGCACAGAGCCTTGGCGGAGGTGTTGGTGCACGCAGGTTTAGAGTTGCCCAGGCTTCTGCAATTCCACAAAGGTCAAGTGTGGGTGAACTCAAAACAGGATGTGGGGACTACAGGTGGAATGGGGTATCTCAGGGCGCAAAGCATTTCCCAACACACCACTTCTGCATTTAGAGGATCTCATGTCCAGAGAGAGGACCCTATGAGCTCTTACTGCATTGTTAGACTCCTTCTAAGAGCCTCTGCATCTGCTCTTTACTGCTCCTACAAATCACTTGCAGATAAGGGGTAGTCTAAATGGTGCAGTTTATCTGACCATGTATTCTGTACCAGCTGGTATTATACATATTCTCCAATGCTACCACAATCATCATGGCTAGCTAGATCTTACCAGCATATTTGCCTGGCCAATGCTGGATCCTTAAGTAATTAGACCAGAGAGAAATGCTGTTTGCTCCTCCCAAGCAAGTGTGCCCCTGATTCCTTGATTAACTCAAAGGCAACTGAAATACAAAAACTACCAACAAGCAGACGAGAGGGAAGGCTCTGGAGAATATTTAACTCGGTATTAGTATTTAGTCTTTGGCATGAGACATGCCATCCTTGAAAAACCCCCTTCTCTGTATCATAAAGGTATTTCAGGCAGCATCTGGCTCATGACATTAGGTGAGGTGCGCCGGAGAAATTCTACCTGAGGGCATTTTGACCCTCCCCGGCCAGGGGAAGTTTAATATAGCCTCTCCTCAGCCTCAGTTAGAGGCTGAATTATTTCCTGGGGGTCCTTGTAAACAGCCAGATGGTCGCCTGAAGTTGCTACATTTCTATAGAGAGCCATTTTCTTGTTTTCTGCCTTTCTAGATATTCAGCCCAGCCTCTGGCAGGCCGTGGAGAGTAAGGGTTTCTAGATATAAAATAAGTTGCAAGAAAAAGAGAAGCCCCTTTGCCTTTCTTTCCCCTCTTTTGTCATTTCGGCTTCCTTGGCGCTTGCCTCTCGGGGTCCTCTCTCCATTCTCTCTACTAAACGGAACACGGTGGCAGCCATCTTACCTGAAACCTGGCTGGGGCCTATCTTGGAAACCCAAAGTCCAGAGGTTTTCCTGTTTCCTGGATTGTATGCTGGAACCTGTGATAGTAAAAGCCCTTTTGTTTTTTTTTATTTTTTTTTTTTTTTTTTTTTAAAATTTTTTATTATACCACCGTGAAACATACAATTACAAAGGTGTTCATAATTGGTTCTTGGTAATACAGTATACCAGCACCCATCCCTCCACCAGTGCCCCATTTCCACCACCAATGTACCCCACCCTCCCGCCCACCCCAGGCTGCCTTAATAGCAGGTACCCTAGTTTCCTCTCTTTCTCTCTGTCTCTCCTCTCTGTCTCTGCATCTCTCTCCTCTTATTTTACACATTGTGGCTAGCCCTGCAGATATTTAGAGTTTATCACTTAAGTCTCTTTGTGTATATTCAATGGTGAGTTTTAATCTGCCATTACCATTTCCCACATTTAGTAAAACACTGGTATCTATTTATGTCCTATTAATGAATGCAGTCATTCTATATCTGTCCTTTTCCTTCTGACTAATTTCACTCAGCATGATAGTCTCCATGTCCATCCATTTGCAGGTAAATTTCACAATTTCATCTTTTCTGACAGCCGCATAGTATTCCATAGTGTAGATGAACCACAGTTTCTTTAGCCAGTCCTCTGTTCTCGGGCATTTAGGTTGTTTCCAGATTCTAGCTATAGTGAATAGCGCAGAGATGAATAAAGAAGTACAGATAGTGTTTCTGCTATGTGTTTTTCGGTCTCTCGGGTATATTCCCAGGAGTGCTATTGCTGGATCAAATGGGAGCTCAATATCTAGTTTTCGGGAGGAATGCCCATATTGTTTTCCCCAAAAGGGCTGGACCAGTCGGCACTCCCACCAACAGTGGATCAGAGTCCCTTTTTTCCCCACATCCACGCCAGCACCGGTTGTTCTTGCTGTTTTGGATGTGTGCCAGTCTCTGTGGTGTGAGATGGTACCTCATTGTTGTTTTGATTTGCATCTCCCTGATGATTAAAGATGAAGAGCACTTTTCATATGCCTTTTGGCCATTCGAATTTCTTCTTTTTGGAAGCTTCTGTTCATTTCTTCTCCCCATTTTTTGATGGGGTTGGCTGTTTTTTCTTGTGGAGTGCTACCAGTGCCTGATATATCCTGGATATTAACCCCTTGTCAGATGGGTATTGGGTGAATATCCTTTCCCACTCTGTGGATTGTCTTTGTATCTTGGTCACCGTTTCTTTTGAGGTGCAGAAGCTTTTCAGTTTTATATAATCCCATTTGTTTATCTTTGCTTCCATTTGCTTGGTCAGTGGTGTGTCGCCTTTAAAGATACTTTTCGTTTCGATGTCGTAGAGCGTTTCTCCTATGTTTTCTTCGATGTACCTTATAGATTCATGTCTGATGTTGAGATCTAGAATCCATTTTGATCTGACTTTTGTGCATGGCGTTAGAAGGAGGTCTAAGTTCATTTTTTACATGTAGCTGCCCAGTTTTCCCAGCACCATTTGTTGAAGAGGCTTTCTTTGCTCCACTTAATATTTTTTTGCTCCTTTATCGAAGATTAAGTGGTTGTATATTTGAGAGTGTGTTTCAGGATACTCAGTTCTATTCCATAGGTCTACAGGTCTGTCTCTATACCAATACCACACTGTCTTAATTACAACTGCTCTGTAGTAGAGCTTGAGGTTGGGGAAAGTGATACCTCCCATCTTCTTTTTCCCAAGGATTGCTTTTAGCTATTCGTGGGGTTTTATTATTCCATACAAATTTCAGGAGTGTTTGTTCAATTTCTTTGAAGAACATCATGGGTATCTTTATAGGGACCGCATTGAATCTGTATAAAGCTCTAGGGAGTATTACCATTTTGATAATGTTAATCCTTCCAATCCATGAGCAGGGAATGTGTCTCCATTTCCTCAGGTCTTCTTTTATTTCCTGAAGTAACGTTTTGTAGTTTTCTTTGTAGAGATCCTTTAGCATTCTTTGTCAAACTGATTCCTAGGTATTTGATTTTCTGGCGCAATTGTGAATGGGATAGTTTCTTTAATGTCCCTTTCTTCTCTTTCGCTGTTTGCATATAGGAAGGCCATTGACTTTTGGGTATTGATTTTGTACCCTGCTACTCTACTATAGGAATGTATTATTTCTAGGAGCCTCTTGGTAGAGAGTTTCGGGTTTTCCAGGTATAATATCATGTCATCTGCAAATAGTGATAACTTGGCTTCTTCCCTTCCTATCTGGATGCCCTTAATGTCTTTTTCTTCCCTGATTGCTATGGCAAGTACTTCCAGTACTATATTGAATAGAAGTGGTGAGAGTGGGCAGCCTTGTCTTGTCCCCTGATCTTAAGGGGAAGGCTTCCAGTTTTTTCCCCATTGAGAATGATGCTCGCTGTGGGCTTGTAGTAGATGGCCTGGATTATCTTGAGGAAGGTTCCTTCAATCCCCATTTTACGGAGAGCTTTCATCATGAACGGGTGTTGAATCTTGTCAAATGCCTTCTCTGCATCTATTGATATGATCATATGGTTTTTTATTTTTCTTTTTGTTGATATGATGTATTATGTTGATTGACTTGCGGGATGTTGAACCATCCTTGCATTCCCGGGATGAATCCCACTTGGTCATGGTGTATAATCTTTTTGATGACTCTTTGGATTCTATTTGCTAGTATTTTGTTGAAGATCTTAGCATCTGTATTCATCAGGGAGATTGGTCTGTAGTTTTCCTTTTTTGTGGAATCTTTGTCTGCTTTGGGTATCAGGGTGATATGTGCCTCGTAAAAAGCTATTTGGGAGTGTTCTGTTTCTTCAATTTGCCGGAAGAGCTTAAAAAGAATTGGGAGTAGGTCCTCTTTAAAGGTTTTGTAGAATTCACTGGTGAATCCATCTGGACCTGGGCTTTTGTGTTTGGGAGACTTTTGATTACCGATTCTATTTCCTCGATGGAGATAGGTTTGTTGAGGTATTCCAAATCTTCTTGTTGCAGACTTGGGAAGCTATAGGAATTCAGGAATTTGTCCATTTCTTCTAGGTTCTCTTGTTTCGTGGGTACAGGCTCTCATAGTAATCTCTGATGATCTTTTGAATTTCTGTGGTTTCTGTTGTGATGTCCCCGTTTTCATTTCTGATTCTATTTATTTGGGTTCTCTCTTTTCCTTTTCTTACAAGTCTTGCAAGTGGTTTGTCAATCTTGTTTATTTTTTCAAAGAACCAGCTTTTGGTTTCGTTGATCTTCTGGATTGTTTTGACATTCCATCTCATTGATTTCTGCTCTAAGTTTTATTATTTCTTTCTTTCTGCTTGGTTGGGCTCCTTTTTGATCACTCTCTAAGATCTTAAGTTGTGAAGTCAGACTGTTTATGATGGCCTTTTCTTCTTTTCTGATGAATGCTTGAAGAGCTATGAACTTGCCTCTTAACACTGCTTTTGCTGTATCCCACAAGTTCTGGTAATTCGGTGCTTCAGTCTCATTTGTTTCCAGGAATCTTTGGATTTCCTCTTTGATTTCTTTTTATGACTTGCTGGCTGTTCAGCAGTGGGCTGTTTAGTTTCCAGGTACTTGGTATTGGTCTCCCGTTTTTGTGTACAATTAACTTCTATTTTCAGTGCCTCATGGTCTGAAAAAATAGTTGGCACAATTTCTATCTTCTTGATTTTATGGAGGTATGATTTATGGCTCAGCATGTGATCTATTTTGGAGCGTAGGTTCCATGTGATTTGAGAAGAAAGTGTATTCAGCTTTTGGGGATGAAATGCCCTGTATATGTCTACCAGCCTCTCTTTCTTCCATCTCTCTTCTTAGGGCCAGTATTTTCTTGGTAAGTTTCAATCTTAGTTGATCTATCCAGGGTGATAGAGCAGTGTTGAAGTCTCCAACTACAATTGGTTGCTGTCAATGTCTTCTTTGAAGTCAATTAGTAGTTGTTTTAGGTATTTTGTTGCCCCTCATTGGGTACATATGTTTAATAGCTTGATTTCTTCCTGATATATGCATCCCTTGACTATTAAGAAGTGACCTTCACTGTCCTTCTTGACCTTCTGCAGCCTGGAAGTCTATGTTGTCAGATACCAAAGTATGGCTACCCCAGCCTTTTTTGGATGGGGTTGTTTGAATGAAGGATTGTTTTCCAGCCTTTTATTTTGAGCCTGTCTTTGCTCCGATTGTCTAGGTGTTTCTGGCAGGCAGCAGAATGTCGGATTCAATTTTGATCCATTGTGCCCTCTGTGTCTCTTTACCGGTGCATTTAGATCATTGACATTGAGAGATGACTATGGTATTTTGTTCCCTCTTCCTGAATAGGTTGGTTGTTCTTTTGGGTTATGTCTCGCCTTGATAAGTAGATCTTTGTCATTCTTCGTTGGTTTTTGATTTTACAAAGTTCCTAAGCTGTTGTTTATCCAAGAAGTTGTATATCTGGCCTTCAAATCTGGAGTGAGAGCTTAGCCGATAAAGAATTCTTTGCTTATACCATTTTATTAAGTTTTTACATATCCCACCCACTGCCTTCGGCTTGTAGGTGCTTTTGAGTAGTTCAAGAAAGCCTTAATGGATTCTTGCTTTTGTATATAATTTCCTTCTCTTTGGATCTTGCTGCCTGAAGAATTGTATCTCTGCCTGTGGCATCCATTACTTTGACTAGGATGTGTCTTGGGGTCTTTCTATTGGGGCCCTTCTTGCTGGTACCAGGCGGCTTCTTGGATCTGGATGCCTTTGTCCTTTAACTCAGTTTTTCTATTAATAAACGCTTCGCCTGCCAGCCAGCTTACACCAGGGAGGTTACTGGCGGAGTCGTGCCGGGTGTGAGAGTCTCAAATGACTGTTTACTTCCTCGGGTTCCGCCTCGGACTTTGGGGCTGTAGTTCCACTCTTCTGCCGAGACCTGGGGCTCTACCACTTACCCTGAGCCAGCCGCCAGCCTATTAACACCCTAAGAGGTTACCTGAGGTGGAGCTCAGGCTGGTGTGAGAGTTCAAATGACTGTTTACTTCCGTTCCGCCTCGATTCTGGGGGGTTGTAGTTCCAATCTTCTGCCGAGACCTGGGTTTCTACTTCCACTCACCCAGGCACCCACCCGGCCAGCCTGCACAGCCCAAGGAGGTTACTCCTGAAGTGGAGTCATGCCGTGTGAGAGTCTAAATACCTCTAAAGCCCTTTTGTAGTGCATTTGATTCCTGAGTCTTCTCATCCATTCCCATCCATTCCCCGCTGGTTTCTCGAGGCATGGAACTGCTTCCCGCACTGTTGGGGGACCGCGCGCTCCCCGACACCATACCTCCTGGTACAAGAGACCACACAGTCTAGTGGGCAAAAGCACCCCAGCAAGTCCCTCCCAGAACTGCCCCACCAAGGTCTGACTTACATGGGGCTCTGGGACCGACTGCTTTCCACTGTGTCATGAACTGACCACACCCACCCACCTCCAGGCCCTGACTCCCTGGGCTGTCCTGACTCTTTGCCCCAATACTGTGAGGAAAAGCAAAGATTAGCTTGATAGAGGAGAAGAGCATCTGGGAGACACTGTCTACACTGCAAAACCTTCTGGCGGTGAAATGTCAGACCGAGAGTCCTAGTCACGCTTGGAGTACCAGCCTAGCTCCATCATTACTACACTGCAGGCCCACATCCATACATCCGAAAGTTCACCCTAATTACTGTGACACCCCAGTGGTGGTCCAGAGAATAGTGTCCACAGCAGGGGAGAGGCAGAAAAGAGGAGGTCCAAGTAGGGCAAAGTTCCCCGCCTGGGGAAAGATACAACAGATGAAAACAGAGAAGTAAGGAAATTCCTCAGTTTAGATAGAGGTTAGAAAGTTTAAGAACCCCACCAGTGCTGCAGCTAACTGAAGGGCCAAGGTGAAAGTAACAAACATGTTCAAGACAGTGAACCAAAATCAGATGAGAGGCCGGGAAATAAAAATGGGTGTGTAAATATGTAATGCACATTTCAGGGACAGCAAAGAATATGGATCTAAATTGGCAAAGACAATTGAGTCATCGCAACAGAGATTACTCAAGGCATGGGATCTCCGGTGTAGGGAGGCCAGAGGAAATCGTGCAGAGAAGGAAGCAGCAGCAAGGACCAGAAACGTATTGCAGAAATAATTAAGTATTAGACAGTGGCTCATAAGAACTTCAAAATATTACAGCAGCCAAAACAATAACAGAGCATCTCCTCCCACTTTTTTCTTTTTGTCACACCCAGCAATACTCAGGGGTTACTCCTGGCTCTGCACTCAGTAATTACTCACGGCAATGCTCGGGACTATATGGGATGTAGGAGATCAAACCTGGGTCGGCCAGCATGCAAGGCAAATGCCCTACCCACTGACCAATACCCAGTCCCATCCTCCACACTTCTTCAAGATGATGCGTTTAATATAAGGTCCGGCCAGTGTGGTATTGGTATAGAGACAGACCTAGATTCCAAGTGGAAATAGAATTGAAAGTATCCCTGAACAAAGTACTAATAATATATAACACTAATCTTCGATAAAGGAAAATATTATGGAGCAAAGAAAGCCTTTTCAACAAGTGGTGCTGGGAATACTGGGCAGCTACATGTAAAAAATGAACTTAGACTCCTCCTTCTAACGCCATGCACAAAAGTCAGATCAAAATGGATTCTAGATCTCAACATCAGACATGATTCTATAAGGTACATCGAAGAAAACATAGGAGAAGCTATGGGACATCGAAACGAAAAGTGATATTTTAAAGATGATGCACACTCACAGACCAAGAGGAAGCAAGATAAACAAATGGGATTATATAAAATTGAAAAGCTTCTGCACCACAAAAGAAGGTGACCAAGATACAAAGACAATCCACAGAGGGGGAAAGATATTCACCCCAATACCCATCTGACAAGGGGTTAATATTCAGGATATATCAGGCACTGGTGCACTTCACAAGAAAGAACAGCCAACCCCATCAAAAAATGGGGGAAGAAATGAACAGAAGCTTCCAAAAAGAAGAAATTTGAATGGCCAAAAGGCATATGAAAAAGTGCTCTTCATCTTTAGTCATCAGGGATGCAAATCAAAACAACAATGAGGTCCCATCTCACACCATAGAGACTGGCACACATCCAAACGAGTAAGAACAACCGGTGCTGGCGTGGATGTGGGGAAAAAGGGACTCTCATCCACTGCTGGTGGGAGTGCCGACTGGTCCAGCCCTTTTAGAAAATAATATGGGCATTCCTCCAAAAGCTAGATATTGAGCTCCCATTTGATCCAGATAGCACTCCTGGGAATATACCTAGAGACCGAACACACATAGCAGAAACACTATCTGTACTTCTTTATTCATCTCTGCGCTATTCACTTATAGCTAGAATCTGGAAACAACCTAAATGCCTGAGAACAGAGGACTGGCTAAAGAAACTGTGGTTCATCTACACTATGGAATACTATGCGGCTGTCAGAAAAGATGAAATTATGAAATTTACCTGCAAATGGATGGACATGGAGTCTATCATGCTGAGTGAAATTAGTCAGAAGGAAAAGGACAGATATAGAATGACTGCATTCATTAATAGGATATAGATACCAGTGTTTTACTAAATATGGAAATGGTAATGGCAGATTAAAACTCACCACTGAATATACACAAAGAGACTCTAAGTGATAAACTCTAAATATCTGCAGGGCTAGCCACAATGTAAAATAAGAGGGAGAGAGATGCAGAGACAGAGAGAGAGAGAGAAGAGAAAGAGAGGAAACTGGGGTACCAGCTATTAAGGCGGGTGGGGCGGAGGGGAGGGGTACATTGGTAGTGGAAATGGGGCACTGGTGGAGGGATGGGTGCTGGAATACTGTATTACCAAGAACCAATATGAACACCTTTGTAATTGTGTGTTTCACGGTGGTATAATAAAAAAAAAAAAAGAAAACTCTCAAAAAATAATATATACCAAGTAAAAAAAGAGCCATATGGGAATCCATTTCAAAAAAAGACAGCAGAAATTGTGAGTGACAGAGTCATGAGGGCTGAGAAACAGCTGAACATGTAAGAAACAGAGAATGCTTGGTGCATGACAGAACATTATATGATGTGTGTGTGTGTAAGGTGTAGTGTGGGAAAAAGCAGTGGTGTAAAAATAGGTATAGGTAAGTGGTGGTGCAGGTGTGTGTGTGGTGCAGGTAGGTGTAGTGTAAAAGTGCAGGTGCAAGTAGCTAGCTCACTGCAGAAATGAGCTGTGTGATAATGGTACATGAACAAAGACGTCATGGAATGGAAAACAGCGGAACTGAAATGTGGTAGGGGGAAATTTGGGTTAAAAACAAGTGTTCTGGGTGGTTGTAACAGACACACCTAGGTAATTTCCTGATTGCAGCACAGAGGTTTCTTTTGTAAAGGTAGCAGGAAACAGCAGCCCCAGAAAGTACTGGCAGCCAAGCAGTGAGACATCAGAGCAGCAGCATATTGAAGGAGAATTGTAGTGGTCCCGCGCGCGGCACCTGCCAACTAGTGTTTCCAGGTGTGAGTCTGGAGAGATTTGGCACTCCCTGTTTATAAAACAAACCCTAAGGCAACCTGACACTAACTCTAGTGGGGTGGGGCGGCAGTGCAGGAGTCTGCCCTTCACTGTTGATCTGTTGTGCCCACCAAGAAGACCATGCCCGCCAGTCCCCTTTACATACTTCACGGGTTTGGGGGCAGAATCTTGGGTTCTGATAACCACTCTAAAGCATCAACAGAAATTTTCTCGTAGCATTCAATTATATTGGCTACACATGAGAGCAGGTATGCTCTGATCTTGTTGAGCTAAAACTTATTTTTCAGCAACCGAAGAGGCATATACTCATAGAACTACATAATGTTCATCTTCATAGTGAAGGGTCATATAAATGGTAGCCTGTATATTCAAAAAACTGGGAGAAGGACTCAACCTGCGAATTGTTAAAATGGTCAGATCAGGGTCAGAGCTGCAATAATAGGTGTATAATTCTGTCCCAAGAACAGGTTCAATCCCTGGTAGCGACACCCATTCAGCCAAAAATAAATAGTATGCAAATAATATTACTTAGAACCAAACCATCTTGGAAAATCATTCGATACACAAGAATAAAATTAAGACTGAAGAACACTTTAGTGAAACAGAAAACACAAGAGAGAGAGAAAAAAGAAAACACAAAAGGATTCAAATGTCAAACATTAGTCATTTTTTAAACTATTAAAATATTATTTTAACAATTCTCTGGTTTGTTCAAGAAAAGAATAAATCATCAATATGTAGGGATGACGTTCTATAAAACTGGATAACTGAAAACTGGGCTATTGGTGAAGAAGTACTTGTATACATTTCTGGGGTAAAATCCCTCATTTGAGTTAGAAATCCTTGCCAGTCCTGTAATCTATTAAGAAAGTCGGATGAGTGCCAGTAAATACAGAAAATTGCTTCCCTTGTTAGAATTCCCAGGAAAGGGGACAAAGGGTTATTTCTCCCACCACCTCATCCTCTTACATATTCCAAATTTTCATGCTATCCCTATCGCGGCTGGAAAAAGCCCAATTTGCTTAGTGTCCCAACTTCCATTGTAAAATGAAAGAAAGAACTGACAATGGGATTTGAAACTAGTCCAAAGAAATAGAGTAATCGTGTGTCTATGCCAGAACACCTGCCTAAGACCCTTTATCCATCCCCAAAGTCTAATTCTTAGCTTATCCTTGCAGTGGTAACAGCCCATGGTGGAGTCACTGATCATTCTGTTGTCCACAGGATACCCGTCACCCACTCCTTCACAAACTAATGTGCTTCCCTGCACTCTTTCACTGTAAAAACTCTTCTTGGGACAGCACAGGTTGGGGAGGGCCACTTGAGTTTAAGTCTGATATCTTCTAGCTATTTCTCCCCAAACTATTTTTTTGAAAGCATAAGAAAAATAAGTAAGAAATATTTTTGTTTGCAAAATTGAAGAATAACCCAATGGAATATAAACTATCTTCGTGGATTAGAAAATTCAAAATTGCAAAATGCTGTCTCCCAACTGCAACAAAAAGATTTGATCACTCTTGATCACTTGAATCCCGTTATTCATCGATTTGCTCTGAGCGGGCGCTAGTAATACTTCCATTGGACCACTGCGCTAATGTTTGTTTTGGCAGCCTAGGATGGCCATGAAATTTTATCAGGCACTGCTTGTTTGCCTTTCTTACTGCTGCCGTATTATGGGCTCTTTCTGGGTCAGGAAATAAACATTTCTGTTACTGGATTTGGTATAATAACTCACGCATGGGACAGCTTCTTGCCAGATCTGCCATGGCGCTATATTCTCATTACTTTGTGGGCCTCTATCAGAGGGGTGGGTAGAATATTTATTTATAATTTGGAGGTAAATCGCGGGCGGCGTGACAATGGGAAAGTTGGTTTCGCTCTTGCCGGGTGTACTTGGCGGTGCATAAAAATTATATGGGATGCAGGATCAAACCCAAGCCGTTTTGATGCAAGCGTCACACCCCATCCGCTGTACTAATGCTCTGGCCTTTGAATCACTTTTTATTTTTTGGGTTAAGATTCGTTTATAGCTCAGGGTTACTTCCTGAGCTGTGTTTAGTAATTACTGGTCAGCCAAGGCAGATACCAGCAAGGGATGCCGAGATGGAACCCAGGCTGTGGCTGTGTAAGCAAATGCCCTCCCACTATAATATCACTCCCCAGTCATTTTAAAAAAGTCATGTGGAACACTGTGAGCCTTAGGACAGAAAAGGAAGGTTTTGCTCCTTTAGACTGCCAGGAGTCATCGCTGAACACAGCCGGTGTGGCTCCAGAACAAAAGGCAAGGAAACAGACTGGAGAGTCACAGGGTGCATTAATGTAGGGAGGAGCTGGCCTGGCTAGAGCCCAGCACCCCTGAAAAAGAAAAAATTAGTGTAGAAAACAATAAGTACACGCGGGAGGGATAGCCCAGCGGGTAGAGTAAGGTTTGCTTGCACGTACCGGCCCAGCCGGCCCGGGTTCATCTCTCGTGGCATCCATATGAGCCTCGAGCACCGCCAGGAGTGGGATTCCTGGCGCAGAGCCAGGAGAAACCCTGAGCCGCTGGGTGACCTAAAAGCAAAAAAAAAAAAAAAAATACTCACATAACTAAATTGCAAGAAAGATTTAATAAAATTTTAAATAAAAATAACAATAGGCTTGTCAGGGAGGACTCTACCTGAAGATACTATGTTGATTATACAGTTATTATGACCAAAGTATGCAGACAGGTCCACAGACACCCAGAAGGAGACACACCCTGACATCACACATGACTAGAGGACATATGACACCCTTGAATTATTTATTCTGGTCTGGTCTATCTTTAGGAGGACCTGGTAACAGGAGAGTAACTCATCCCAAAAACCTACAATTTTAAATAACAACTACCAAAAATATTAATGGTCAGGTAGAAGCTACATGCAAATACACCTGTCATTTTCTGCATCCCTTTTAGAAATTACTTTATTAGCTATATTTCCACATATCCCTCTGACAATTCTTGTGCTTGATCCCAAGGAAAAAGACAAACATGCATATATTTAAATGTATTTCATAACTAAACAGCCAGAAAACAAATTTTAAGTTGTTGATTGTTGTACCATTGGTGGCATTTCAGTCTTAAAATCCCAAAACAGAAACTCCACTCTAAGACTTTTCTTTCCTGGGGCCGAGCGATAGCCCAGCGGTAGGGCATTTGCTCTTGCACGCCCCTCTTCTGCCGGCCAAGGTTCGATCCCCCGGTATCCATATGGTCCCCGAGCACCCGCTCAGGTGTAATTCCTGAGTGTAGAGCCAGGAGAAACCCCTGAGCACGCCGGGGGTGTACCCAAAAAAGCAAAAAAATGACTTTTCTTGCCTTTTTTACTTTTTGGGCACACCTGGTGATGTTCAGGGGTTACCTCTGTCTTTACACTCAGTAATGATTCTTGGTAGAGCCTAGGGACCATATAGGATCACTCTTGATTACTTGACATCCTGTTCATCCATTTCTCAGCTGCCGCTTTTCAGTACATTCCATTTGACCTCTAACACGTGCCAGTTAGCCCAATGGCATCTAAGCTTGCTTCAGGAACATGAAGAGCCTCACACGTTATCATTCGTGCTCGTGACAAAGAAGTTCGACCATCTTGTAGGTGGTCGGCCATGCGATCTTTACATCCTGTGGGACTCCAGTCGGTATTGTCTCTAGTCCAGTGGTTGTCTCCAAATCACATTACATGTCCTGCCCATCTCATTTTGATGCCTTGGCAAATGAGACAGTGTCTCTGACTCCCTGAATCGTGCACGGAGGTTAGAACTCCAGGATTCCTTTTCTCACTTGAGTGAGATGATATTCCAAGCATAGCTCTTTCCATTCCTCTTTGGGAGACCCAATATCTTGGGCTCAGGTCTCTGAGGTGCTGTTGCACGCAAAGGAGAAATGGGCGGAGTCGAAGAGATGCCCAGACGGAGGTTCTTTGTCCTTTAGCTATTTCTTCAATGCTCTTAGCTGGGCATTTCCTTGTGATAGTCAAAACATTAGTGGTTACCACAGCACACAAAAAAATACACTTTATATGTCTAGTAAAGCTACTATGAAAATTCTTCAGGATCAATAATTACAAAGAATTTTAAATAGCTGGTCCATCTCTTAAAAATTGCAGAGCTGGGGGCTAGAGAAATAGGCACAGAGGGCAGGGTGCTGTCTCACGAGTGGTCTAATTTTCGGTTTGATCCCTGGCCCCTACCAGGAATAACCCCGTGAGCGCAGAGCCTGAAGTAAGTCCTGAGCACCTCCAAAGGTTCCCACCCCCAAAAAAAGACACACAAAGAACTGCAGAACTTTTTAATGTGCAAATGTTAACATACAATTGTCAATAACAAGTTTACGATTTCCAATTCAGAATGTAAAATACCTAAAATTAAGTAATTATTTAACAATGAAAAACAATGATAATTTCCAAATAAGAATAATATACTGCCACTATGCAAGAGCTTTTTCCATGAAGAGAAAGTCTTCTGTCCTATAGTCAAGACACTGAGCCACTGCATACAACACAGCTGTCTTAAATTTCAGCCTATTCACTGTGCTCTTACTCGTGGCCCCATCTTGTTTATTTTTTCAAAGAACCAGCTCTTACTTTCATGATATATTTTCTATTTTATTTGTTTTATATTGTTTAATTTCTTTTACTATCTCCTTCCTTCTAGTGACTAGATTTCATTTGTTCTTTTCTAGTTCCTAGGATATAAATGACTTGCTTAAGTCTTTATATTTCCCTTTATAACATGAGGTCCAATTATTTTTCAACATCTGGATTCCACAGCCCGCCATAACCCCAGCCAAGAGAAAAGCCGATCTCTCCCCCGTTGTGGTTATCAGTAAATGCACTTACGAGAGGGGAGAGGAGTATCATCCGTGACAGCAGAGTATATCACTACCAGAGTATATGGCCCGCTCAGCAGAGCCTGGCAAGCTACCTCGTGTCATATCTGATATGCCAAAAACCAGTAACAGTTATGTACATCATTCCCATGACATGAAGGAGCAACTGAGGCTCTTCTCTCTGCTCTGGAGTGCGAGTTATGATGCCCTTTGGGCTTCACTTACTTGCTATAGTGGCAGATATTATGGAGATGTTACTGGTGCCTGCCCAGCAGATCGATGAACAACAGGAAGACAAGTGATACAAGTGATCTCACCAAGGATATAATTTTCAAAGGTTTGGGGAAAGATTTGTGTGGTTTCAAGCACATGCTTTGCAGGCAGGAGACCCAGGCCCGAAACTTTCAAGTATCACATTGAAGTTCCATGAGCACTTCGCTACGCAGAGTGACTCCTCCCAAGCACCACACCAGAAGTATCTCCTAAGCACTGCAAAGTAAGGATTTCCAAAAAAGAGAGAGAACACTATTCAAGGGTTGAGAGATAACCCCAGGTTTTGAGATATGC
>JAJIBD010033644.1:0-56444 GCA_021461705.1 Cryptotis parvus | reverse complement strand
AAACACCAGGACTTCAGTCTGAGCCTGATGCACTTTGGAGAAAGAACCAGGCTTTGGGATGGCCATCGGAAAAGTTCGTTCACATGTTTTCAGAATCAAAGTTGAGGTAAAAATTCCAGGTTCCTTCAAGAAAGGATATTTCAAATAATACAATGAGATCATTCTATGGGAAGCACAATGAAATAATTTTAAGAACATTGCAGAGAAAAATCTCTGCCATATGAGCTGGCAGAGAAGGTGCGCCATGGCTCAAAGCAATGGCAGCAACAGAAGACCAACCAGTCTTCAACTGTCCAGCAGAAGGACGTCATCAGAACAGAGAGCCCTGACAAGACTGGAGGTAGGAAAATATCAAGGATGCCAAGGAGAAGACATACGCCTTTCTGTCCCCTCGGAAGGGTGGGTCTATTATTGCTTACATGCCCTTCATTGCTGTGGATATTTAAGTAGTAATCCAGGGACTAAGAAGTGCTATAAAAGTCTGGCATTTTTATGACGAAAAATAATGCTGAGAAAACGGAACACATTTGAAAAAAATTCTCCAAATACAACCCTGTATTGTCTGTCTTCTTTTAGTTCAACATGGAAATTTCATTGTTGTAAAATATGCATAGAAACTACCATTTCTGCCCCTCTAAATGAACAGATGTGTTGCATTAGTAAATTCACATCCAAAGTGGGCATGATAAGGACAAAGGGGAAGAGGCAAAGTGAAATTAGGAACGTGATCCTAAGAAAGAGAATTGCCAGTATGGAATGTCGGAGGATGTCTTGAGTGGGGCCCAACAACCTAGATGGCCCAGACTATGCTAATAACCTAAATGAGGAAGCGATCAGAAGACATCATCTTACCCCTGCTTTAATGATCCATATTCTTTTTTTTTTAATTTTATTTATTTATTTTTTTATTTTTTTATTATACCACCGTGAAACATACAATTACAAAGGTGTTCATAATTGGTTCTTGGTAATACAGTATTCCAGCACCCATCCCTCCACCAGTGCCCCATTTCCACCACCAATGTACCCCTCCCCCTCCGTCCCCCACCCGCCTTAATAGCAGGTACCCCAGTTTCCTCTCTTTCTCTCTCTCTATCTCTCTCTGTCTCTGCATCTCTCTCCCTCTTATTTTACACATTGTGGCTAGCCCTGCAGATATTTAGAGTTAATCACTTAAGTCTCTTTGTGTATATGATCCATATTCTTGGAAGAAAGTCAAGTGCTTATCCACCACTCCCACCCCTTTGTTAAAAAATATCTAAGGGCAAAGACTGCCTTTCTCCAGACCCTTCTTCAGAAGGCCTATGCCAGAATCTGAGAGGTTCCATTCTTCTCCCTTCACTTAAATAAAGTGTTTTCTGAACTCAGTCACTGGATCTCTGGTTCCTTCCTTCCATTCAGCCTTGACTATATGAGGTCAAGAACCTGCTCCAACAGGCAGGCTGAGGAGCAAAACCACAGGCATTGTGAGGCCCCGTGGTAATGTGCACGTGACATCAAAGGAGAGAAGGCAGACACCGAACACTTCCTCCGAAGAAAACAAAATCCTTGTCATGAAGAATTCAGAAAAGCAATATTCCTTCAGTAATAAACTAGGAGAAAGTAGAAAACTGAAGCTTTAATAAGAAACAAAAATGAGTAAGGTGTGAAGAAGCAGAATGTCCTAGAACCCGATTACCGGTGGAGGTTCCCAGGGGAAGAAAGAGGCAGGAGGCTAAGGGAGGAAGTCTACCACCTTTTCTACCCACTCTGTCACCTGAGGAAGCACCTGTGATATTTCAGACTGATGACATCTGTTTGAGCTGCTGCACAGTACAGACAATCCCATCCTGCCAGCCCCACAGGTGGTTGTTAAGCTTCACGGGAAGTCCTCTTGTTCTGCACAACATGGGAGATGATTCCTGCCACTCCATTCCTCCGAGAGCTGAGGACTCAGGATGGAGCAAGGAATTGCTCCTTGCAGAAAGGTCAGTCCTAACCTTTCCCAGGCCTTTTGGGTTTGCTGCCTTCCCTCACAGAAAAGAATTTCAGGAGGAGAGTAAAGTATAACAGATTTTTTTTTACTGTTAAATCAAAAAGGAGAGATCAATAAAGACAAGTGCTCAAGAGAGACACACTGATTTCTTCAGAACAGAGAGGGACATAACACATCCAAACATTAAGATATGAAAGTGGGGCTGGAGAGACAGCACAGCAGGCAACTGCCCTCCATATGGCCAGCCCAGGTTGATACTTGGCATCCCATAGGGTCCCCAAGTATCACCAGGAGTAATTCTTGAGTACAGACCCTCCAGGAGTAATTCCTGGACATTGCTAGGTGTGAAGCCCCCATAAAAGGGCGAAAGGATAAGAGTGCACATCTCAAGGGAAGAGATGGGTGGCATGAACGCAGGCAACAAACGCTCATGTCACATGGGTACTGGCAACATGGGCACCGGCAGCATGCATGTGGGCAACACATGCATGTCCCTTCCCTCTGTCCGGGTCACTTTATAATCACTTTTCCCAAACTGCCCCGCTCAGTTGCTACAGTGGTTGCCCAAGGGGAGCTTGGAGCAGCTGATGGTCTTGTTTCCAGAGTCCTCCCTGGCATCTGCTCCAGAGGTGAAGCCTCTCTTCCCAGGGGGCAGGCTTCCACCGGTCCTCTCAGGAAGCCTTCTGGAACTACAGCTCAACAACCTAAAAATTAACTCAAAATCATATGAACTTGAATGAATCCAAGGTATGGCAGGGCTTGCTGGGCTGCATTTCACGCAAAAGGAGTCACAAGTGGAAAAAGTTTAAGAAGTATTATCTAGAGAGCAATGGAGATAAGATAGACCTCCACGAGGAAATAATCAATGGGCTCAAAGACAGAAACCTTGACATGACCCTCATGGGGAAAAAGGAGACAAGGGTAGAGGGAAGGTGACAGTGGCAGTGGGGATTGGCAACAAAGGCATCATAAACAACTTTATAAGCCATGGGGTTAAGTAAAATTGTGGGTGGGAGGGTAGGGAGAAAAGGAAAGAACGCATCATACAGTCAAGTTCCAAAGGGCCATCACCTCTTGCTGATATAAAGGCCAAGAGGAATCAGAAACCTTAAGTTAGAAAGGCTGGACAGAAACAAACTATCAGGGCTGCCAAGGAAGTGAAGAAAGTTTAGCAAGTATCTAAAACAACAGCAATGGCTGCTGCTAATGCTCCCAGAAAGGCAGCAGCAAGAAGAAGAATGTGAAGGTTGCAGCTCCTTGAACTGGTGAGAAATGGTAAGCTGACAGATGCAAATTTTTAACAAAGACCTAACTATACTTCAAAGTAATTATGCTTTAAATTTCTCACAGCTGAATAAGAGACTGAAGAGGCAAGCCCATGTAGTTATCACTGTATCACTGTCTTCCCGTTCATCATCGATTTGCTTGAGCGGGCCCCAGTAACATCTCCATATGTCCTGTCCCATGCTAGTAGAGCCCAAGGGCATCTGCTTGCTCCAGGAACATAAAGAGCCTCAATCCATTCCAGATGAGGTCTATAATTGTTACTGTTATTTGGCATTTCAAATACAACATGGGTAGCTTGCCAGGCTCTGCTGTGCAGGTAGCATACTCTAGTAGTCATCCATAAGTCCAGCATTTATTGATGAACTGCACAGCCGCAAGCAGCCAGCGAGCCAGGCTGTGATAGGCTGGTCTGCTGGGTGGAGTTCTGACGATAACCATGTAGTTAAATGGTTATATAAATGCCAAGAGATCTACATCTTATCAACGAAACTTTCAAATGCAAAACAAAGGAAGAGTGTTAACAGTGACTAGCACAAGCAGGCAATTATAAAGGCTCACCTAATCGGCCCCTTTAGACCTTTGTAGAAACCCTACAGGCCAAGAAAGAGATGGATGATACATTCAAAACTATCTAAGATAAAAAAAAAACTGCCAGCCAACAACACTCTACTCTTTCAACTCTGGGAAAGAGATGAAAATTCCAAGTCAAGCAAAAGCTGAAGGCATCTGTCACTGAAAAATCTCCATGATAAGAAATGCTGAAACAATCTCTTCTGTTTGGAAAAAGAATTTGCAAAATTTTAAGAAACTTATTGAGGCAATAAATAGAATCAGGAAACAAATTGTAAAATGGTAATGAGCAAGTCCTCATATATTAGTAATTATCATAAATGTCAATGACTCAGCTCATCAATCACAGGCACAGAGTAAGTGGATGAATTAAAAAAAACCCAATGCTGGCAGGCAGAGACAGGGATGTATACTGGAAGAAAAAACATTGTCTGGAAACTAACCTACAAAGACATTTGAGACACAAGACCCATTGCAGATCCCCAAGCTGGAAAAATGTTGAGAGCAGAAATCCAGGTCCAGAATTTGGCTTCACCACTGGAACAAAGGACACTCTCAGAATATTAAAAGAAGACCAACAACTGCTCACCCCTTGGCAGTCACTCTAGTAATAGACTTCAGGTGGTAGTTGGGGAAAACTGTACATTAACTAACTGGGCTGGCAGAGGAAGGAGTCCATTTACCCTCATCTTCCCTGAGATGTGGCTTTTCTTTATGGAAATTTTCTTCTCTCTCTCTCTCTCTCTCCTCTCTCTCTCTCTCTCTCTCTCTCTCCCTCTCTCTCTTCCTTCTTCCATCCCTCCACACTTCCATTTCCTGAATAAACTAATCTTACTTTACTTAAATCATCTTCTCCTGAAATTCTTTTCTGTAAGGGAAAAGCCATGGACCTGGAAAGATTTAGATCTGACTTAAGATTTAGTACTGACTTTCCTTTCCTGCAAAAACCAATTAATTCCTCACTCTAGTCTGGGTTCCACGGTTCCCTGAGAAACCAGGTGGCAGAGATTATTTCCCACACAAGGGAGATAAATGGAATCCAGGTACTATCCAACAGCCTCATAGAGATGTTGAGATGGAAAGACTGTCCCGTGCAGAGGCTCATAGACTCTTATCAGACCTAATATCCCCAGGTTCTTCCAACTGATCTAGATGGGTGAAGAGGAAACCAGTAGATTCCTTTCCCAAAGATGCCACTGCTCTCCTTCCCTGGGTCATTTTCCTTCTTTGGTGGGAGTCACATTTCTCACCTGCAACACTCCACTCTTTGCTAAGATTCTTTACAAGAGACTCATTTAAATTAGTTTATAAAAATAAACACAGACCAATAAAGTTATATAAGTTAAAATAGTCGTCCTCCACTTCTCCCAAAATTTAACAAAGACACCAGCCTCCACATTGGAGCTCCTCTTCCTTCTCCTGGGATAACATCCAGCTGTTCAAGGAAAAGAACTTATTTCTGTGGCACCACACTGCAAGGGAGAAAGACTGGCCGAGCTGAGGGAGGACTGCTCTCCCAACCGCAGCACCTACGACTGGCCGAGCTGAGGGAGGACTGCTCTCCCAACCGCAGCACCCACGACTGGCCGAGCTGAGGGAGGACTGCTCTCCCAACCGCAGCACCCGACTGGCCGAGCTGAGGGGAGGACTGCTCTCCCAACCGCAGCACCCAACAGTCTCCAGGTCAAGTCATCTCATCGTTCAGACTGAGAAATCAGGGAAGCAGAACTTGGCTATATTTCAAGAAAAACATCTTTTCTCACCTGTCAGACAAGTATTGAACCTCTCTGAACACTTTGAATCCATAAACGGAACTGAGCAGCAGTCTATTCAGATTGGGGCTGGGACAGAAGGGCATTTTTGGCAATTTGCAAATGTCCAGCATATAGCAGGGGGTTCCTGCCCCTCGAGGTGCTGCAGGTGTGGCTGCGGTGCCCCATGAGCCCTGGATGGTTGATGGTCTGACACAGAAAAAGACTGGGCCCCCTGGGGTGAACCCAGAGTCACGGCAGAGCCTGGCAATTACCCGTGGTGTATTCGATAGGCCCAAGACAGTAACAATAATGGACCTCATTCCCAACGAATATAGATGTTACTGGTGCCACTCGAAGCAAATCTAATGAACAACAAGCAAATCTATAAGCAAGGGAAGACAAGTGATACAAGTGATAGCAGGGGGAAGGTGGATGAAACAGTTGTTACACGACAGAGGCAACAAGAGTCAGAAGAAAAATAAATAGGTAACAAAATACTAACACAATGAAATCCTGGGAGGTTAGCAGGTGTGAAAAGAAACATCACAGGAAATTCCTGCTTCCTTAGGTGGTTTGAGACAATACAAACACACAATATTCTACTCCCTTTGAGGTGGCCTCTTTACAACTGCTGAGAAGGGCATCGCTACTCTGTTTCTGTTCAGAGCCCAGGACTCTGAAGAGGGAGCCCAGGACTCTGAAGTGGAGAGCCACCAGAGGTCAGAGGTGTTGTGGGCATGCTTGGATGCCTGCGTGAGGGTGTACTGGCCAGACATGGGTGCCCAGTACGTCCTCCCAATTTCATTCTCAACTGGGTCTCTGCACAGTGGTCAGTGCAAATGCTGTCTGAATCACCTTCTCCCAGTCTTGTCTAGTCCTCCCTACTATGAGCTCATCAAGCTATCTGCAGGCCTTTGCTCTGTCACCTGGGAGCCTCACCTTACACGTGGAAAGGCAACTTCCTTCCGGCCTCCCTGACAAAGCAGCACCCCCAACTGCGGCCGTCCTCAGAAGAAGAGGCACTATGCTACCTACCCAGAGTTTCACGGCCGGCATGCTCCTCTTGCTGTGTTGCTCCAGCAATGAGATGGTGCTTCATTCATATTCGAGTACAGTACTGTCTATTTAAGTTGTAGGTTCTGGAAACAACGCACCTGTTGGCAAAGGTCTGGTTCTGTGAAGCCAATGCTTCCTGACACTCAAGGAAGAGGAGGGCATATGCCCTACTTGCACACTTTCCCACGCTGGTGCTCTGACTATGGCAGAGGAGGATCCCAAACTCCAGAATCCATGTAACTTCAAGTTTTTAAATAGCCTGCTCTAATTTTCTAGCAGGGGTGGGGTGTTTAGGGGGGACAGTACCCCCACCAGTACTCAGGGCTTACTCCTGGAAGTGCTTGGGACCATATGTGGTGCGGGGATGGGACTGGTGGTGCCCTGTACTCTGTCCAACCCAGTATGCTTTAATTTTTGAGGCAGATGCTGAAGGAATATCTGGTTATTTACTGAAGAGTAAATACACAGAGAACCTAACAGTTTGTCTCAGGCTGAAAGCAGCTTATCAATTCAAGAGTCTGAGGGCAGCTTCTGCACAGCTTGTCACTCAGACAACAGAATGGATGTCCTGTATGCCTACTGACCTCTGTGAAAATGTCCTCCAGGCAGGAGTTTCGGTCAGTGCAACTCTAGGAATACCTTGTGGGGCAGGGGTGCCCGTAATTATATGGAGGGGTTGCAGCTCCTGATGTTCCCACCTTTGTCCCGGCCCACAATACACACCTCCAGCCATCCTCGGGGAGAGAGCTGAAGGCACCGTCCACCACGCTGGCGAAGAACTGTCCACCCGTGATGAACAGGGTGTTGACGGTGACGGCGGCCACGCAGGTTGGGCGGGAGACTTCAGCGATGTACACGGGCACTGTCATGGAGGCGATACCTGCAGGGAGAAAGAAAAGTGTGAGGGCATGCGGGGCCAACGAGGGCAGGGATTGTGCTCTCTGTGGGGATTGTTGCCTTTTGAAGAGGTGCTTGGGGTGACACACGCTGTCTATGGGCATCGATGCTGGGAAAAGATGCTGTTTGGTGACCCGTGCTGTCTTTGGGAGCTGACATCAGCATGGAGATGCTGTGGGGTGACCAGCGCTGTCTGTGAGGGCAGAGACGCTGTGGGGTGACCCACACTGTCTGTGAGGGCAAGAGAGGCTGTGGGGTGACCCACACTGTGTGTGAGGGCAGAGACTTCGGTGGGGTAACCCACACTGTCGGTGAGGGGCAGAGATGCGGTGGGGTGACCCACACTGTCTGTGAGGGGCAGAGGCACCGATGGGTGACCACACTGTCTGAGAGGGCAGAGATGCTGTGGGGTGACCCATACTGTCTGTGAGGACAGAGACGCAATGGGGGTGGCCTGTGCTATTTGAGGGATAGATACCAGAACAGAAGTGCTGAGGGGTGACCCACACGGTCTGAGAGGGCAGAGACACGGTGGTGTGACCCACACTGTCTGTGAGGACAGAGACGCAATGGGGTGGCCTGTGCTATTTGAGGGGATAGATACAAGAACAGAAGTGCTGAGGGGTGACTCACACTGTCTGAGAGAGCAGAGACACGGTGGGGTGACCCACACTGTCTGTGAGGACAGAGAGCGCAATGGGGTGGCCTGTGCTATTTGAGGGGATAGATACCAGAAGTGCTGAGGGGTGACCCACACTGTCTGAGAGAGACAGAGACACGGTGGGGTGACCCACACTGTCTGTGAGGACAGAGACACAATGGGGTGGCCCGCACTATTTGAGGGGATACCAGAAGTGCTGAGGGGTGACCCACACTGTCTGAGAGGGCAGAGACACAGTGGGGTGACCCACACTGTCTGTGAGGACAGAGGCGCAATGGGGTGGCCCGCACTATTTGAGGGGATACCAGAAGTGCTGAGGGGTGACCCACACTGTCTGAGAGGGCAGAGACACAGTGGGGTGACCCACACTGTCTGTGAGGACAGAGACACAATGGGGGTGGCCCGCACTATTTGAGGGGATACCAGAAGTGCTGAGGGGTGACCCACACTGTCTGAGCGGGCAGAGACACGGTGGGGTGACCCACACTGTCTGTGAGGACAGAGACGCAATGGGGTGGCCTGTGCTATTTGAGGGGACAGATACCGGCACAGAGGTGCTGTGGAGTGACCCACACTGTAAGGGCAGAGACGCTGTGGGGTGACCCAAGGTGTCTGTGGGGCCGATACCAGCATGGAGACTCTGTGGGGTAACCGAAGCTGTCTGTGGGGGACCATACAAGTATAAAGACCACCCAACCACCCACTGCAAACCTGGAAGGCTAGTCAGACACCAGCAGGGCAGAGGCATGAAGAGCTGAGGGAAGTGCACAGGCTGCTAGAATGCAGACGAGGTAAAAGGCCCAGAACCAAAGTGCCTGAGCTACGCGGAGTCTTAATAAAGACTTAATAAAGCCCATGAAGGTCTCAATGAAACAGATAACGGGACTGCTGGGGGCAGAACACCAGCGATCGTCCAGTGGCACTCGCCACACACAGAAGTGGGCTGAGTCCGTTTTACTACTCTCCTACGTGCTGCCCAGGCGACCCAGCAGGCTTCACATCAAGGCTAGGATCCCAGACCGCAGCACGTGCACAGGCGCAGTCCGGGTGGGGAAAACATCCGAACTCGCAGGCACAGAGCCTTGGCGGGAGGTGTTGGTGCACGCAGGTTTAGAGTTGCCCAGGCCTCTGCAATTCCACAAAGGTCAAGTGTGGGTGAACCCCAAACAGGATGTGGGGACTACAGGTAGAATGTGGGATCTCAGGGGGTGAGTACTTCCCAACACACCACTTCTGCACAGAGGATCTCATGTCCAGAGAGAGGTGACCCTATGAGCTCTACCGTACTGTTGCAGGACTCCTCTAAGAGCCTCTGCATCTGCTCTGGATTGCCTCCTACAAATCACTTGGTAGATAGGGGGTAGTCTAAATGTGGCAGTTTATCTGACCATGTATTCTGTACTAGCTGGTATACATATTCTCTCATGCTACCACAATCATCATGGGGCTAGCTAGATCTTACCAGCATATTTGCCTGGCCACGTTGGATCTCTAAGTAATTAGACCAGAGAGAAATGCTGTTTGCCTCCAAGCAAGCAAGCCTGACTCCCTGATAACTCAAAGGCAACTGAAATACAAAACTACCATCAAGTAGACGAGATTTGTGAAGGCTTGGAGAAATATTTAACTGGTATTAGTATTAGTCTTTGGTGCAGAGACATGCCATCTCTGAAACCCCCTTCTCTACGCTATAAAAGGCATTTCCAGGCAGATCTTGGCTCAAGACATTAGGTGAGGTGCTGGGAGAAATTACCTGAGGGCATTTGACCCTCCCTGCCAGGGAAGTTACATTTAGCTTATAGCTCCTCTCAGCTCTGCTAGGAGGCTTTGAATTAGCTCTGGGTCCTTGTAAACAGCCAGATGGTCGCCTGAAGTTGCTACATTTCTATAGAGCTATTTTCTTGTTTTCGTCTCTAGATAGCCCAGCCCAGAATGGGCAGGGCTGGGGAGTTTGGCGGGTTTCTAGATATAAAATAAGCTGCAAGAAAAAGAGAAGCCCCTTCTTCTTTCCCCTTTTTTTTGTCATTTCGGCTTCCCTTGGCGTTTGCCTCTCCGTCCTCTCCATTCTCTGTTGGGCCTCAACACGTGGTGGCAGCCATCTTGGCCTAAACCTGGCTGGGGCCTATCTGGGAACCCAAAGTCCAGAGGTTTTCCCTGCTCTTGGATTGTATATTGGAACCTGTGATAGTAAAGCCCTTTTATTTTTTTATATTGTATTTTGTTTTTTTTTTTAATTTTTTATTATGCCACCGTAAACCATACAATTACAAAGGTGTTCACAATTGGTTCTTGGTAATACAGTATACCAGCACCCATCCCTCCACCAGTGCCCCATTTCCACAAACAATGTACCCCCACCCCTCCGCCCCACCCCCATGCTACCTTCATAGCAGGTACCTCTGTTTCCTCTCTTTCCACTCTGATGTCTCTGCATCTCTCTCCCTCTTATTTTACACATTGGGGCTAGCCCTGCAGATATTTAGAGTTTATCACTCAAGTCTCTTTGTGTATATTCAATGGTGAGTTTTAATCTGCCATTACCATTTCCCACATTTAGTAAAATACTGCTATCTATTTATGTCGTATTAATGAATGCAGTCATTCTATATCTGTCCTTTTCCCTCTGTCTAATGGCACTCAGCATGATAGTCTCCATGTACATCCATTTGCAGGTAAATTTCATAATTTCATCTTTTCTGACAGCCGCATAGTATTCCATAGTGTAGATGAACCAAGTTTCTTTAGCCAGTCCTCTGTTCTCAGGCATTTAGGTTGTTTCCAGATTCTAGCTATAGTGAATAGCCAGAGATGAATAAAGAAGTACAGATAGTGTTTCTGCTATGTGTTTTTCGGTCTCTCGGGTATATTCCCAGGAGTGCTATTGCTGGATCAAATGGGAGCTCAATATCTAGTTTTTGGAGGAATGCCCATATTGTTTTCCAAAAGGGCTGGACCAGTCGGCACTCCCACCAACAGTGGATCAGAGTCCCTTTTTTCCCCACATCCACGCCAGCACTGGTTGTTCTTGCTGTTTTGGATGTGTGCCAGTCTCTGTGGTGTGAGATGGTACCTCATTGTTGTTTTGATTTGCATCTCCCTGATGATTAAAGATGAAGAACACTCTTTCATATGCCTTTTGGCCATTCGAATTTCTTCTTTTTTGGAAGCTTCTGTTCATTTCTTCTCCCGTTTTTTGATGGGGTTGGCTGTTTTTTTCTTGTGCAGTGCTACCAGTGCCTGATATATCCTGGATATTAACCCCTTGTCAGATGGGTACTGGGTGAATATCCTTTCCCACTCTGTGGATTGTCTTTGTATCTTGGTCACCGTTTCTTTTGAGGTGCTGAAGCTTTTTAGTTTTATAAAATCCCATTTGTTTATCTTTGCTTCCATTTGCTTGGTCAGTGGTGTGTCGCCTTTAAAGATACTTTTCGTTTCGATGTCGTAGAGTGTTTCTCCTATGTTTTCTTCGATGTACCTTATAGATTCATGTCTGATGTTGAGATCTAGAATCCATTTTGATCTGACTTTTGTGCATGGCGTTAGAAGGAGGTCTAAGTTCATTTTTTACATGTAGCTGCCCAGTTTTCCCAGCACCATTTGTTGAAGAGGCTTTCTTTGCTCCACTTAATATTTTTTTGCTCCTTTATCGAAGATTAAGTGGTTGTATATTTTAGAATGTGTTTCAGGATACTCAGTTCTATTCCATAGCTCTACAGGTCTGTCTCTATACCAATACCACACTGTCTTAATTACAACTGCTCTGTAGTAGAGCTTGAGGTTGGGGAAAGTGATACCTCCCATCTTCTTTTCCCAAGAATTGCTTTAGCTATTCGTGGAGTTTTGTTATTCCATACAATTTTCAGGAGTGTTTGTTCAATTTCTTTGAAGAACATCATGGGTATCTTTATAGGGACTGCATTGAATCTGTATAAAGCTCTAGGGAGTATTACCATTTTGATAATGTTAATCCTTCCAATCCATGAGCAGGGGAATATGTTTCCATTTTCTCAGGTCTTCTTTTATTTCCTGAAGTAACGTTTTGTAGTTTTCTTTGTAGAGATCCTTTACATTCTTTGTCAAACTGATTCCTAGGTATTTGATTTTCTGCGGCGCAATTGTGAATGGGATAGTTTCTTTAATGTCCTTTTCTTCTCTTTCGCTGTTTGCATATAGGAAGGCCATTGACTTTTGGGTATTGATTTTGTACCCTGCTACTCTGCTATAGGAATGTATTATTTCTAGGAGCCTCTTGGTAGAGAGTTTGGGTTTTCCAGGTATAATATCATGTCATCTGCAAATAGTGATAACTTGGCTTCTTCCCTTCCTATCCGGATGCCCTTAATGTCTTTTTTCTTCCCTGATTGCTATGGCAAGTACTTCCAGTACTATATTGAATAGAAGTGGTGAGAGTGGGCAGCCTTGTCTTGTCCCTGATCTTAAGGGGAAGTTTTTGCTCATTGAGAATGATGCTCGCTGTGGGCTTTTAGTAGATGGCCTGGATTAACTTGAGGAAGGTTCCTTCAATCCTCATTTTACGGAGAGCTTTCATCATGAGCGGGTGTTGAATCTTGTCAAATGCCTTCTCTGCATCTATTGATATGATCATATGTTTTTTATTTTTCTTATTGTTGATATGATGTATTATGTTGATTGACTTGCGAATGTTGAACCATCCTTGCATTCCTGGGATGAATCCCACTTGGTCATGGTGTATAATCTTTTTGATGACTCTTTGGATTCTATTTGCTAGTATTTTGTTGAAGATCTTAGCATCTGTATTCATCAGGGAGATTGGTCTGTAGTTTTCCCTTTTTTGTGGAATCTTTGTCTGCTTTGGGTATCAGGGTGATATGTGCCTCATAAAAGCTATTTGGGAGTGTTTCTGTTTCTTCAATTTGCCGGAAGAGCTTAAAAAAGAATTGGGAGTAGGTCCTCTTTAAAGGTTTTGTAGAATTCACTGGTGAATCCATCTGGAGCTGGGCTTTTGTGTTTGGGGAGACTTTTGATTACCGATTCTATTTCCTCGATGGAGATAGGTTTGTTGAGGTATTCCAAATCTTCTTGTTGCAGACTTGGGAAGCTATAGAAATTCAGGAATTTGTCCATTTCTTCTAGGTTCTCTTGTTTTGTGGTGTACAGGCTCTCATAGTAATCTCTGGTGATCTTTTGAATTTCTGTGGTTTCTGTTGTGATGTCCCCGTTTTCATTTCTGATTCTATTTATTTGGGTTCTCTCTTTTCCTTTTCTTACAAGTCTTGCAAGTGGTTTGTCAATCTTGTTTATTTTTTCAAAGAACCAGCTTTTGGTTTCGTTGATTTTCTGGATTGTTTTTTTGACATTCCATCTCATTGATTTCTGCTCTAAGTTTTATTATTTCTTTCTTTCTGCTTGGGTTGGGTTCCTTTTGTTGATCACTCTCTAAGATCTTAAGTTGTGAAGTCAGACTGTTTATGATGGCCTTTTCTTCTTTTCTTATGAATGCTTGAAGAGCTATGAACTTGCCTCTTAACACTGCTTTCGCTGTATCCCACAAGTTCTGGTAATTCGTGTCTTCAGTCTCATTTGTTTCCAGGAATCTTTGGATTTCCTCTTTGATTTCTTTTTATGACTTGCTGGTTGTTCAGCAGTGAGCTGTTTAGTTTCCAGGTACTTGGTATTGGTCTCCGTTTTTTTGTACAATTAACTTCTATTTTCAGTGCCTCATGGTCTGAAAAAATAGTTGGCACAATTTCTATCTTCTTGATTTTATGGAGGTATGATTTATGGCTCAGCATGTGATCTATTTTGGAGTATGTTCCATATGCACTGGAGAAGAAAGTGTATTAAGCTTTTTGGGGATGAAATGCCCTGTATATGAATACCAGCCCTCTTTCTTCCATCTCTTTTTTTTAGGGCCAGTATTTCCTTGGTAAGTTTCAATCTTGTTGATCTATCCAGGGTTGATAGAGCAGTGTTGAAGTCTCCGACTACATTTGTGTTGCTGTCAATGTCTTCTTTGAAGTCTATTAGTAGTTGTTTTAGGTATTTTGCTTGCCCCTCGTTGGGTGCATATATGTTTAATAGCGTGATTTCTTCCTGATATATGCATCCCTTGACTATTAAGAAGTGACCTTCACTGTCCCTTCTGACCTTCTTCAGCCTGAAGTCTATGTTGTCAGATACCAGTATGGCTACTCCAGCCTTTTGGATGGGTTGTTTGAATGAAGGATTGTTTTCCAGCCTTTTATTTTGAGCCTGTCTTTGCTTCGATTGTTCAGGTGTGTTTCTTGCAGGCAGCAGAATGTCGGATTCAATTTTTTTGATCCATTTTGCCACTCTGTGTCTCTTAACTGGTGCATTTAGACCATTGACATTGAGAGATTATTGTCATGGGATTTTGTGCCATCTTTCTGAATAGGTTGGTTGTTCTTTTTGGGTTATGTCTCGTCTTATAGTAGATCTTTCAGGCCTTCTTTTAAGGTTGGTTTTGATTTTACAAAGTTCCTAAGCTGTTGTTTATCCAAGAAGTTGTATATCTGGCCTTCAAATCTGAGTGAGAGTTTAGCGGATAAAGAATTCTTGCTGAGGCATTCATTTCATTAAGTTTTTTTACTATATCCCACCACTGCCTTCGGGCTTGGAGGGTGTCTTCTGAGAAGTCTGCTGAAAGTCGAATGGATTCTGCTTTGTATACAATTTCCTTCTTTGATCTTGCTGCCTGAAGAATTGTATCTCTGTCTATGGCATCCATTACTTTGACTAGGATGTGTCTTGGGGTCTTTCTATTGGGGTCTCTTCTTGCTGGTACGTCGGGCTTCTTGGATCTGGATGCCTTTGTCCTTTAACTCAGTTTTTCTATTAATAAACGCCCGCCCGGCCAGCCACACACCCCAGGGAGGTTACTTGAGGTGGAGTCAGGCTGGTGTGAGAGTTCAAAATGACTGTTTACTTCCGGTTCCGCTCGGACTTCTGGGGGGTTGTAGTTCCACCTTCTGCCGAGACCTGGGGCTCTACCACGACCCCAGGCGCCCGCCCGGCCAGCCGTACACCCCAAGGAGGTTACCTGAGGTGGAGTCAGGCCGGTGTGAGAGTTCAAAATGACTGTTTACTTCCGGTTCCGCTCGGACTTCTGGGGGTTGTAGTTCCACCTTCTGCCGAGACCTGGGGCTCTACCACGACTCCAGGCACCCACCCGGCCAGCCCGTACAGCCCAAGGAGGTTACCTGAAGTGGAGTCATGCCGGTGTGAGAGTTCAAAATGACCCTAAAGCCCTTTTAAAAGTGCATCGGATTCCTGAGTCTTCATCCATTCCCATCCATTCCCGCTGGTTTCGGAGGTAGAAGGGAACTTCGTTTCCCGGCACTGTTAGGGACCCCGGCGGCGTTCCCGACACCATACCCTGGCACAAGAGACCACACAGTCCAGTGGCAAAGCTGTTCCCAGCAAGTCCCTCCCAGAACTGGCCTCCCACTAAGGTCTGACTTACATGGGGCTCTGGGACCGACTGCTTTCCACTGTGTCATGAACTGACCACACCCACCCACCTCCAGGCCCTGACTCCCTGCTGTCCCGGGACTCTTGCCCCAATACTGTGAGGAAAAGCAAAGATGAGCTTGACAGAGGAGAAGAGCATCTGGGAGACACTGTCTACACTGCAAAAACTCTTCTAAGGGTGAAATGCCGTAGACCGAGAGTCCTAGTCACTGCTTGGAGTACCCAGCCCAGCTCCATCACACACACTGCAGGCCCACACATCCATACATCCGAGTTCCACCTCATCACTGTGACACCCCAGTGGTGGTCCAGAGAATAGTGTCCAGACAGCAGGGGAGAGGCAGAAAGAGGAGTGGTCCAAGCAGGGAAGAAGTTCCCGATGGGAGATACAACAGATGAAAAAACAGAGAAGTAAGGAAATTCCTCAGTTTAGATAGAGGTTAGGAAAGCTTAAGAACCCCACCAGTGGGTTGGCACAATCTGGAAGGGGTCAAGGTGAAAGCAACAAACATGTTCAAGACAGTGAACCCAAAATCAGATGAGGCTGGGGGCCAGGGCTGTGTAACATGGGAAGGGACATTTCAGGGACAGCAAAGAATATGGATCTAAATTGGCAAAGACACTGAGTCACCTGAACAGAGATTACCAAGGCATGGGGACTGGTGAGCACAGAGGAAATCTGTGCAGAGAAGGAAGCAGCAGCAAAGGACCAGAACGTGGTTGCAGAAATAATTAAGTATTAGACAGTGGCTCATAAGAACCTAAAATATTACAGCAGCCAAAACAATAACAGAGCATCCTCCACTTTTTCTTTTTTTGTCACACCCAGCAATACTCAGGGGTTACTCCTGGCTCTGCACTCAGTAATTACTCACGGCAATGCTCGGGGGACCATATGGGATGCAGGAGATCAAACCTGGGTCGGCCACATGCAAGGCAAATGCCCTACCCACTGGACTATCACTCCAGCCCCATCCTCCACACTTTTAAGATGATGTTTAATATAAGGTCTGCCAGTGTGGTATTGGTATAGAGACAGACCCGTAGACCTATGGAATAGAACTGAGTATCCTGAAACGCACTCACAAATATACAACCACTTAATCTTCGATAAAGGAGCAAAAAATATTAAGTGGAGCAAAGAAAGCCTCTTCAACAAGTGGTGCTGGGAAAACTGGGCAGCTACATGTAAAAAAATGAACTTAGACCTCCTTCTAACGCCATGCACAAAAGTCAGATCAAAATGGATTCTAGATCTCGATATCAGACATGAATCTATAAGGTACATCGAAGAAAACATAGGAGAAACGCCTATGACATCGAAGCGAAAAGTATCTTTAAAGACGACACACCACTGGCCAAGCAAATGGAAGCAAAGATAAACAAATGGGATTATATAAAATTGAAAAGCTTCTGCACCTCAAAAGAAATGGTGACCAAATACAAAGACAATCCACAGAGTGGGAAAGGATATTCACCCAATACCCATCTGACAAGTGGTTAATATCCAGAATATATCAGGCACTGGTAGCACTCCACAAGAAGAAAACAGCCAACCCCATCAAAAAATGGGGAGAAGAAATGAACAGAAGCTTCCAAAAAGAAGAAATTCGAATGGCCAAAAGGCATATGAAAAAGTGCTCTTCATCTTTAGTCATCAGGGAGATGCAAATCAAAACAACAATGAGGTACCATCTCACACCACAGAGACTGGCACACATCCAAAACAGCAAGAACAACCAGTGCTGGCGTGGATGTGGGGAAAAAGGGACTCTCATCCACTGCTGGTGGGAGTGCCGACTGGTCCAGCCCTTTTGGAAAACAATATGGGCATTCCTCCGAAAGCTAGATATTGAGCTCCCATTTGATCCAGCAATAGCACTCCTGGGAATATACCCTAGAGACCGAAAAACACATAGCAGAAACACTATCTGTACTTCTTTATTCATCTCTGCGCTATTCACTATAGCTAGAATCTGGAAACAACCTAAATGCCCGAGAACAGAGGACTGGCTAAAGAAACTGTGGTTCATCTACACTATGGAATACTATGCGGCTGTCAGAAAGGATGAAATTATGAAATTTACCTGCAAATGGATGGACATGGAGTCTATCATGCTGAGTGAAATTAGTCAGAAGGAAAAGGACAGATATAGAGTGACTGCATTCATTAATAGGATATAGATACCAGTGTTTTACTAAATATGGGAAATGGTAATGGCAGATTAAAACTCACCACTGAATATACACAAAGAGACTTAAGTGATAAACTCTAAATATCTGCAGGGCTAGCCATAATGTGTAAAATAAGAGGGAGAGAGATGCAGAGACAGAGAGAGAGATAGAGAGAGAAAAGAGAGGAAAACTGGGGTACCTGCTATTAAGGCGGGTGGGGGACGGGAGGGGGGGGTACATTGGTGGTGGAAATGGAGCACTGGTGGAGGGATGGGTGCTGGAATACTGTATTACCAAGAACCAATTATGAACACCTTTGTAATTGTGTGTTTCACGGTGGTATAATAAAAAAATTAAAAAAAAAAAAAAACCCCAAAAAATAATATAAGGTCTGCAAAAAAAGAGCCATATGGGAATCCATTTCAGTAAAAAGACAGCAGAAATGAAAGACAGAGAGAGTCAGCGGAGGGCTGAGAAACGCTGAATATTAGAAACAGAGAATGCTGGTGATGACAGAACAAAGCATGACAGAAGTAGCTCACTGCAGAAATGGAGCTGTGTGATAATGGTACATGAACAAAGACGCTTCCAGGAATGGAAAACAGCGGGAACTGAAATGGTAGGGGAAATTTAAGCTAAAAAATGGGTGTTCTGGGTGGTTGTAACAGACACACCTAGGTAATTTCCTGATTGCAGTGACAGATGGGTTTCTTTAGGGAAGGTAGCAGGAAACAGCAGCTTCCCAGAAAGTACTGGCAGCCAAGCAGTGAGACATCAGAGCAGCAGCATATTGAAGGAGACTGTAGTGGTCCCGTGCTTTACACCTGCCAACTAGTGTTTCAGGTGTGAGTCTGGAGAGATTAGCACTCCCTGTTTATAAAACAAACCCTAAGGCAACCCGACACTAACTCTAGTGGGGGTGGGGCGTGCAGGCCCAGTGCAGGAGTCTGCCCTTCACTGCTGATCTGCTGTGCCCACCGCAAGACCATGCCCGCCAGTCCCCTACATACTTCACGGGTTTGGGGCAGAATCTTGGGTTCTCTGATAACCACTTCAAAGCATCAAGAAATCTTTCTCTTGCAGCATTCAGCTACAGTGGCTACACATGAGAGCAGGTATGCTCTGATCTTGTTGAGCTAAAACTTATTTTTCAGCAACCGAAGAGGCATATACTCATAGAACTACATAATGTTCATCTTCATAGTGAAGGGCTTATAAATGGTAGCCTGTATATTCAAAACTGGGAGAAGACCAACCTGCGAATTTGTTAAAATGGTCAGATCAGGGGTCAGAGTCAGTACAATAGGTAAGGCATCTGTCCTGAACAGGTTCAATCCCTGGTAGCGACACCCATTCAGCCAAAATAAATAGTATGCAAATAATATTACTTAGAACCAAAACCATCTTGAAAATCATTCGATACACAAGAATAAAATTAAGACTGAAGAACACTTTAGTGAAACAGAAAACACAAGAGAGAGAAAAAAAGAAAACACAAAAGGATTCAAATGTCAAACATTAGTCATTTTTTAAACTATTAAAATATTGTTTTAACAATTCTCTGGTTTGTTCAAGAAAAAGAATAAACTATCAATATGGAGGGGATGACGTTTCTATAAAAACTGGATAACTGAAAACTGGGCTATTATGAAGAAGTACTTGTATACATTTCTGGGGGTGGGGGTAACTCCCTCATTTGAGTTAGAAATCCTTGCCAGTCCTGTAACTATTAAGAAAGTCGGATGAGTGCCCAGTAAATACAGAAAATTGCTTCCCCTTGTTAGAATTCCCAGGAAAGGGGACAAAGGGTTATTTCTCCCACCACCTCATCCTCTTACATTCCAAATTCTCATGCTATCCCTATCGTGCTGGAAAAAAAAGCCCAATTTGCTTAGTGCCCCAACTTCCACAAAAATGAAAGAAAGAACTGACCAATGGGATTTGAAACCAGTCCAAAGAAACAGGGAGTAATCGTGTCTATGCCAGAACACCTGCCTAAGACCCTTTATCCATCCCCCAAAGTCTAATCTTTCTTAGCTTATTTTTGCAGGTAACAGCCCATGGCAGGAGTCACTGATCATTCTGTTGTCCACAGGATGACCCTGTCACCCACTCCTTCACAAACTAATGTGCTTCCCTGCACTCTTTCACTGTAAAAACTCTTCTTGGGACAGCACAGGTTAGAGGGCCACTTGGAGTTTAAGTCTGATATCTTCTAGCTATTTCCCAAACTATTTTTTTGAAAGATAAGGAAAAATAAGTAAGAAATATTTTTGTTTGCAAAATTGAAGAATAACCCTATAATGGAATATAAACTATCTTCGTGGATTAGAAAATTCAAAATTGCAAAATGCTGTCTCCCAACTGCAACAAAGATTTGATCACTTGATCACTTGAATCCCGTTATTCATCGATTTGCTCGAGCGGGCGCCAGTAACATTTCCATTGGACCCTATCACGTGCCAATGTTTGTTTTGGCAGCCTAGGATGGCCATGAAATTTTATCAGGCACTGCTTGTTTGCCTTTCTTACTGCTGCCGTATTAAGGGCTCTTTCGGGGTCAGGAAAATAAACATTTCTGTTACTGGATTTGGCATATCAATCACGCATGGGACAGCTTGCCAGGATCTGCCATGCGGGCGCTATATTCTCATTACTTTGTGGGGCTCTATCAGAGGGGTGGGTAGAATATTTACGATAATTTGGAGGTAAATCGCGTGGCGGCGCACAATGGGAAAGCTGGTTTCTGCTCTGCCGGGTGTACCTGGCGGTAGTATGTGGGACTATATGGGATGCCAGGGATCAAACCGGGTCAGCCGCATGCAAGGCCAACACCCTATCCGCTGTACTACTGCTCTGGCCCTAAAATCACTTTTTTTTTGGCTTTTTGGGGTTACATCCGGCTATGCTCAGGGTTACTCCTGGCTGTGTTCAGGAATTACTCCTGGTCGGTGCTCGCTGGATACCATATGGGATGCTGGAGATGGAACCCAGGCTGGCTGTGTGCAAAGCAAATGCCCTCCCACTATAATATCACTCCCCCAGTCATTTTAAAAAGTCATGTGGATGGGCCAGAGCCTCAGGACAGAAAGGAAGGTTTTGCTCCTTTAGGACTGCCAGGAGTCATCGCTGAACACAGCCGGTGTGGCTCCAGAACAAAAGGAAACAGACTGGAGAGTCACAGGCACAATGGAGGGAGGAGCTGGCCTGGCTAGAGCCCAGCACCCCACTGGGAAAAAAGGAAAAAAAATTAGGGTGGAGGAAAAACACAAGCAATATCGCGGAGGGATAGCCCAGCGGGTAGAGTGTTTGCCTTGCGCGTGGCCGGCCTGTGCCGGCCGGGTTCGATCCCCGGCATCCCATATGGTTCCCGAGCACCGCCAGGAGTGATTCCTGAGTGCAGAGCCAGGAGAAACCCCTGAGCGTCGCTGGGTGTGACCCAAAAAGCAAAAAAAAAAAAAATACTCACATAACTAAATTGCAAGAAAGATTTAATAAAACTTAAATAAAAATAACAATAGGCTTGTCAGGAGGACTTACCTGAAGATACTATGTTGATTATACAGTTATTATGACCCAAAGTACAGGCAGACAGGTCCACAGACACCCAGAAGGAGACACACCCTGACATCACACATGACTCAGAGGACATATGACACCTGAATTATTTATTCTGTCTGTCTATCTTTAGGAGGACCTGGTAACAGGAGAGTAACTCATCCCAAAAACCTCACAATTTTAAATAACAATTACCAAAAATATTAATGGCCAGGTAGCTACATGCAAATACACCTGTCATTTTCCTGCATCCCTTTTAGAAATTACTTTATTAGCTATATTTCCACATATCCCTCTGACAATTCTGTGCTTGATCCCAAGGAAAAAAGACAAACATGCATATATTTAAACATTTCAATAACTAAACAGCTTATAGAAAACAATTCTAAGTTGTTGATTGTTGTACCATTGGTGGCATTTCAGTCTTAAAACTCAAAACAGAAACTCAATTTTAAGACTTTTCTTTCCTGGGGCCGGAGCGATAGCCTAGCGGGTAGGGCATTTGCCTTGCACGCAGCCGGCCCATGCCGGCCAAGGTTCGATCCCCGGCATCCCATATGGTCCCCCGAGCACCGCCAGGAGTAATTCCTGAGTGCAGAGCCAGGAGAAACCCCTGAGCATCGCCGGGTGTGACCCAAAAAGCAAAAAAATGACTTTTCTTTCCTTTTTTTTTACTTTTTGGGCACACCTGGTGATGTTCAGGGGTTACTCCTGTCTTTACACTCAGGAATGATTCTTGGTAGAGCTCAGGGGACCATATAGGATCACTTGATTACTTGACATCCTGTTCATCCATTTCCTCGGCGGCTGCCAGTAACATTTCCACTTGACCCTATCACGTGCCAGTGTAGCCCAATGGCATCTGCTTGCTTCAGGAATATGAAGAGCCTCAAACCGTTCATTCAGGGTCTTGACGAAGAAGTCTGACCATCTTGTAGGTGGACGGCCATGTGATCTTTTGACATCCTGTGGGATCCAGTCGGTAATGGCTCTAGTTCAGTGGTCATCTCCAAATCACATTACATGTCCAGCCCATCTGATTTTCGATGCCTTGGCAAACGAGACAGTGTCCCTGACTCTGGATCGGCCGACGGAGGTTGGAACTCCAGATTCCTTTTCTCACTTGAGTGAGGCATGATATTCCAAGCATAGCTCTTTCCATTCCTCTTTGGGAGACCCGAATATCTTGGGCTCAGGTCTCTGAGGTGTATGTTAATGCAAGGAGAATGGTGGAGTCGAAGAGATGTGCCCAGAGCCGGAGGTTCTTTGTCCTTTTAGCTATTTCTTCAATGCTCTTGAAGGCATTTCCTTGTGATAGTCAAACATTAGTGGTTACACAGCACACAAAAAAATACCACTTTATATGTCTAGTGAAGTTACCATGAAAATTCTTCAGGATCAATTACAAATAACTTTAAAATAGCTGGTCCATCTCTCAAAATTGCAGAGCTGGGGGCTAGAGAAATAGCACAGAGGGCAGGGTGCTGTCTCACGTATGGCCCACTCTTGGTTTGATCCCTGGCCCCTACCAGGAATAACCCCTGAGCGCAGAGCCTGAAGTAAGTCCTGAGCACCTCCAGGCGTGCCCACCCCCAAAAAAGACACACAAAGAACTGCAGAACTCTTTAATGTGCAAATGTTAACATACAATTGTCAATAACAAGTTTACGCATTTCAATCTAAATGTAAAATACCTAAAATTAAGTAATTATTTAACAATGAAAAACAATGATAATAGTTCTGAAATAAGAATAATATACTTCCACTATGCAAGAGCTTTTTTTCCATGAAGAGAGTCTTGTCCTATAGTCAAGACACTGAGCCACTGCATACAACACAGCTGTCTTAAACTTCCGTCTATTCACTGTGCTCTTACTCAGGCCCCATCTTGTTTATTTTTTTCAAAGAACCAGCTCTTACTTTCATGATATTTTCTATTTTATTTGTTTTATATTGTTTAATTTCTTTACTATCTCCTTCCTTCTAGTGACTAGATTTCATTTGTTCTTTTTCTAGTTCCTTAGGATATAATATCTGTTTAAGTCTTTTTATATTTCCTTTTATAACATGAGGTCCACCATTTTCAACATCTGGATTCCACAGCTCGTCATAACCCCAGCCAAGAGAAAAGCCGATCTCTCCCCGTTGTGGTTATCAGTAAATGCACGAGATGAGAGGGAGAGTATATCATCCGCACAGCAGAGTATATCACTACCGAGTATATGGCCCGCTCAGCAGAGCCTGGCAAGCTACCCGTGTCATATCTGATATGCCAAAAACCAGTAACAGTTATAGACATCATTCCCATGACATGAAGGAATGGTCTGAGGCTCTTCGTGTTCCTGGAGTGAGCAGATGCCCTTGGGCTTCACTTACTTGCTACAGGAGATATTATGGAGATGTTACTGGTGCCTGCTCCAGCAGATCGATGAACAACAGGAAGACAAGTGATACAAGTGATCTCACCAAGGATATACTCAAAGGTTTGGGGAAAGAACTTGAAAGAGCCAAGCACATGCTTTGCAGGCAGGAGACCCAGGTTCAATCCCAAGTATCACACAGTTCCATGAGCACTGCTATGAGTGACCTCCCAAGCACCACACCAGAAGTATCTCCTAAGCACTGCAAAGTATGACTTCCAAAAAAAAGAAAGAGAGAACACTATTCAAGGGCTTGAGAGATAACTCCGAGGTTTTGAGATATGCTCTGCGTCTGAAAGGCCCAGGCTTGATCCTGAGCATAGGATGGTTCTCTCAACCACTACCAAGAGTAATCCCGGATCAATAATTCAGGAGTTGCCCCTGAGCACAGCCAGGCATAGACCCAAATCACCAAGTTATTTAAAACCCAAACATGAACATCTTTGTAATCGTATATCTCACTGTGGTATAATAAAAATATTTTTTAAAAATCAGTAACTGCTTGATAATCCTTAAAAAAGTGTTTACTAAAATGACGTAAATATATTAAAAAATATTGTGCACATGTATAAGACATTAGCTTGCTGAATAAATTTCTTGTAATCAGACAAGTGCCCTGCTACATATAGTTCTAAGACTATTACATTTTTTTAATAAATCCTACTTGTGTAATTAAAGAAATTAATACTTTCACTATAAAATATAAAAACAATATAAAAAAAATACTGGGGCCAGAGCGATAGTCCAGCGGGTAGGGCATTTGCCTTGCACATGGCCAGCCCATGCCAGCCCGGGTTCGATCCCGGCATCCCATATGGTCCCCCGAGCACTGCCAGGGAGTAATTCCTGAGTGCAGAGCCAGGAGAAACCCCTGAGAATTGCTGGGTGTGACCCAAAAAAGCCAAAAAAAAAATTAATACTAATCAAGACTCATAAAAACACTAGTGTGTTGTTGGTAAAAAAAAAAAAGATCAGGAGATACTGTGAACTATGAATCCAATTATGAGAAATCCTTAAAAATCTTTACTCTGATAGCTGATCAAATGAAGTTAAACTTCAACATAAAAATGATCTCAAAGGCATTAAGTTTTTCCTTAAGCCTTAAGACCTGAATACTTTTTTTTAAAAAAAAAGCCTCCTATTTATCTTTTAACCCATACACAATCAGTCCAGATTCTGAAATATGAACAAATATTAGACACCGTTAAATTTACCTAAGAACTTTAAAACTCTGACAGAAGATGGCACCGACTAAGGCATGGGGAGAGAAGCAAGAGGCAGTCCTGGTCCTGCCACCTACATCTCGAGCTGGCCATAAGCAGAAGACTGCAGCCTGAGCCTCATTCCTGCCCATAAACTGTGGTTTACAAATTCAAGTCAATTGTATCATAAAAATTTCTTAATTTATATGATGCGATTTGGAGACAACCGCTGGACTAGAGCCATTACCGACTGGATCCCACGGGATACCAAAAGATCACGTGGCCGCCCACCTACAAGATGGTCAGACTTCCTTGTCAAGACCTTGAAGGAATGGTTTGAGGCTCTTCATATTCCTGAATCAACTAGATGCCATTGGGCTACATTGGCACGCAATAGGGTCCAATGGAAATGTTACTGGCGCCCGCGTAAGAGCAAATCGATGAATAACGGGATTCAAGTGATCAAGTGAATTTATATGATAGCTTGCTAAACGGTGCAGAGAAGCGATAAAAGAAGACCTCAAAGACAGAAGAACAGAAATACTGGAAGATGCAGCAGTAGCCGGGAAAAGCATTCGCACTGCCTGCCTGTCCTTCGCCAACTATAAGACCAAGATGACTGCCCTCCAACGCTCTGAAGGATCTATCACATCTTCCAGAAAGGCAATGGAGAAGATTATCCAGGACTTCTACTCAAATCTCTTTGATAGCCACATCCACCTGCCCACAAAGCAAATTCCACAGGATGGATATGTCATTCCCAACGTTCTCCCTTCTGAAATATGACATGCCATCTCGCTGGTAAAGAAGGGAACAGCACCAGGCCCAGACAAAGTCAGACCCGAACATCTGAAGAATCTGCCGTCGCTACTCATCAATACACTAGCTCGGCTCTTCACACTATACCTGTCCGAATGCAAGGTGCCCTCCCAATGGAAAACCAGCAGGACAGTTCTACTGTTCAAGAAGGGAGACATTCACGACATCGGCAACTATCGCCCCATCTGCCTGTTGTCTGACATCTACAAGCTGTTTACACGAGTCATCCTGAACAGGATTAGCAGAACACTAGATGAAGGACAACCATGCGAGAAAGCAGGCTTCCGAAAAAGGATTCAGCACAATCGACCATATCCACACAGTAACAAAGCTCATTGAGGTTTGTAGGGAATACAAGATGCCGCTCTGTCTCACGTTCATTGATTTACAGAAAGCCTTTGATTCTGTGGAGACTGAAGCAGTCATCGAAGCCCTAGCCAAACAGGGTGTTCAAACACAATACATCAAGATCCTTCGTGAGCTGTATTACAGATTCACCACCAGGATCTCACCATTCTACAAAGAAGTGATCATGTGAAAAGAGGGGTTCGACAGGGTGATACCATTTCACCAAAACTCTTCAGCGCCACCCTCGAGAACATCATGCAACAATTAGAATGGGAAGGAATGGGAGTGAAGATAGATGGTCAGCAACTACACCACCTCCGCTTCGCTGATGACAGCATTCTAATAACACCAAACATTAGTCAAGTGGCACAAATGCTGGCTGACTTCGACCGAGAATGTGTAAAGATACGTCTACAGCTGAATCTAAAGAAAACTATGTTCATGAAGAATGAACTAGTTCCAGAGGCCCCATTCACTCTCAATAGAACAAACATCTCTGAATGCAGCAGTTATGTGTACCTAGGTCGAGAAATCAACATGATGAACGACCTAAAACCTGAGCTGCGCAGGAGGAAGAGAGCGGCATGAAATGCCTTCAAAGGCATCGAAGAAATAGCTAAAAGGACAAAGAAACTCCGGCTCCAGGCACATCTCTTTCACTCCACTGTTCTCCCTGCATTAACATATGCCTCAGAGACCTGGGCCCTACGAAAGCAGGATGAGAATGCTATTCGGGTCTCCCAGAGAGGAATCCAAAGAGCTATGCTTGGAATATCACGCCTCACTCAAGTGAGAGAAGGAATCCGGAGTTCTGACCTCCGTCGCTATTCCAGAATCAGGGACGCTGTCTCGTTTGCCAAGGCGTCGAAAATCAGATGGGCTGGACATGTAATTCGATTTGGAGACAACCACTGGACTAGAGCCATTAGCGACTGGATCCCACTGGATGTCAAAAGATCACATGGCCACCCACCTACAAGATGGTCAGACTTCCTTGTAAAGACCCTGAAAGAACAGTTTGAGGCTCTTCATATTCCTGAATCAACCAGATGCCATTGGGCTACATTGGCACGTGATAGGGTCCAATGGAAATGTTACTGGCGCCCGCTCGAGCAAATCGATGAATAACAGGATTCAAGTGATCAAGTGATCAAATTTCTTAAATCAAAAATTTAAGTCTAAATCAAGCATTACAGGTTTTCTCTAAGAACTTTTTAAAAGAAAGCTTAATTAATGATTTGGTTTGTTAAATAAAGTTTTATTTTGAAAATCATGACTCACAGACATGGGGCAGAGCTGCTACTGGCTCTCCCTGTGCCCAGCTGCTCACAAGGCACCCAGGAGGGATGGTGGGTTCCAGCCCTGGCTCGCCACCTCAGCAGAGCCTTGCAACAAGCCAGATGACCCCTCCACTCCATGAGGGCCTCCATTTTCCACATCCGGACTTCCCTCTTGGCAGAACTCCACCCAGCAGACCAGCCTATCACAGCTCGGCTTTGCGTGGCTGCAAGCGTGGTTCATCAATAAATGGTGGATTTAGAGATGACTACAAGAGTATGCTACCCGCACGACAGAGCCTGGCAAGCTACCCGTGTCGTATTTGATATGCCAAATACCAGTAACAATTATAGACCTCATTCCCATGACCTGATGGAATGGTTTGAGACTCTTTATGTTCCTGGAGCAAGCAGATGCCCTTGGGCTCTACTAGCATGAGACAGGACATATGGAGATGTTACTGGTGCCCGCTCGAGCAAATCGATGATAAATGGGAAGACAGTGATACAGTGACCTTTTTTTTTTACTTACACAGAATTATTAAGTCTATGTGTCAGTTAACATTTCTTATGACCTTAATCTCTCTAAACATTTTTTATTAAATATTTTATTATACCACTGTGAGATATACAACTAGAATGTTGTTCATGTTTAGAGGTTTCGGTCACATAGTGTTCCAGCACCCCGCCCTCCACCAGTGCCCATTTCCCACCACCAATGTCCCCAATTCCCTCCCCCCATCCCATAGCCTGCCTAAATGGCAGGTTCTTTATCTCTTTTCTCTCTCCCTCTCTCTAAACTTCTAACACTGCATTCTTTCTGCTGAGCTGCTACTTCTCACTAGCTATTTGTCCCCTACCCAGTCAGGAAACAGAAGGCTGCTGGTTGAATGCAGGGCTGAGGAACTCTGTCACTGAAGGAAATACGCTTCTTTTCCCATTCTCTGTCATGTTTACTTAAATATTTGTACTGGCTAGCAATTTCCATTAGTTTTTCTTTCTTCTTTTCCTATCCTCACTATTTGGCTCATACACTGGTTACTTGTAGGGAAAACTGTTATCATGTTGAATAAGTATCAAGTTTTCAGGGAGAGTTTTCTCCCCCTGAAACTTTTTGTGGAAGTGTTCCACAAAATGCACTAAGAGATACTGGATAAATATTCTACTGACTCACTGCAGTGTGACTTCACCCCTCCCCCGTCCCTCTCCAGTCCTTCTGGCCATACAAGTTCTCTAACACTAACATTCAGAGTTAAATGTCAGAACAGCTTAACCGTTACAGGAAAAGCAAACAATGGCTTCAGGACCATGTGACCTGAAGAAAGTGAATCCTATAGAAGCGTCCACTTTCATCCTTGCTCTGCAGTCTTCCTGTGACACTCGCTGATTCTCTGGTGCTGCCAGCACCTACTGTGTTCAATGGCTGTCTTGAAGGTGACAGACATAGCAGGGGTTGGGGTCCCCGTTCTCCTCTCTGACCCATCCCAAAGGCCTGGTGGCCCGCCCATGAACTGCCTCCTGGCTCTCGGCCATGATGCAGAGACTCAGACACACAGGGGAGAGCTGCCATTTGGTTCTCCCCTAGCTCATCTGACCATAAGGCTCCCAGGAGGCATGATGGGTTTTGGGAGTGGGCCATCACCTCTGTAGGGCCTTGGAAGCAGCCAGATGAGACTCACTCACCATGATAGCCGCCATTTTCATGGTCTGGACCCAGTACATCAAACTCATGGAACCAATCATGTTCTAGAATATATTACGATTTACAACGTGCAAGAAAGGGAAGTGAGAAGGACAGAGAGAGAAAGAGAGAGAAAGAGAGAGGAGATAAAGAACCTGCCATGGAGGCAGGCTGGGGGAAAGGGGAGGGACATTGGTGATGGGTGATGGGCAAGGATGGAGGGATGGGTGTTGGAACATTGTAGAACCAAAACTCAAACATGAACATCTTGTAATTGTATATCTAACAGTGGTATAATAAAATATTCTAAAAAAGAGCGTAAAAAATAAAACATGATTTTGCCATATGTAAACTACACACACAAATCTCCATGCAGCTGCACTTCTCTAGATCACTGTCATCCATGCATCCACACATGAAAGTTCTGTTCTTCAGAGTGCTAATAATTGTCAAAAATGCTAATACCAACCTAAAACTGAGCATTAAATACAGACAAAAAGATACACATGATAACCTCTAAATGTATGTATTGCAATCCACAAAGTATAAGAGAAGGAAGAGAGAAAGATAGAGAAAGAGAAAGAAATAAAAATATCTGCCATAGAGGCAGGCTAGGGGAGGGGGAGGGAATCGGGGATGTTGGTGGTAGGAAATGGGCACTGGTGCAGGGATGGGTGCTAGAACACTGTAAGACTGTAACCCAAATATGAACATCTTTGTAATTGTATATCTCATGGTGGTATAATAAAAATATTAAATAAATGAATGAACAAATAAATAAATGAAGGCATGAATGAGTGGATGAATGAATGAATGAATGAATAAGGGGGAAATAAAGTGCTGTTCTTGGAGCTCTCGTTAGTGGCGGCCACGGTTCACCAGTCAGACAGAGCCCACCATGGCAATGTGCACCCGTCACACAGCAACCTCCCAATCCCAGACACTGGAGGTCCCCACACATTTTAATATTATATATTTATATGTATATTTGTGAAAATATATGTATATTTTTGAAAATCAGGTTTTTCTTGACTTTTTGATAATCTTAAGCATGAAATTTATTTTTTTTCTTTTTTTGGTTCACACCTGACAATGCTCAGGGATCATTCCTGGCTCTGCACTCAGGAATTACTCCTGAGGAATTACTCTGCACTCAGGAATTAAAGTGCTTAGGGGGGCCATAAGGGATGCCGGGAACAAACTTGGTCACATGCAAGGCAAATGCCCTACCCACTGGACTATCGCTCTGGCCCAAGCATGAAATTTCCTGAGGAAAAAATATTAGCAGCTTTAGAAATGAAATCCAAGAACACAGACTTCACAGTATAATCCACCTAATAAATAGTCATAATACCTAATAAATAGTCATTAAAAGTAGGTTTGCTGAATACAGAAAATAATAAAGAAGCATGGCAAATATGGCTGTCTAAGAAGGAGAGAGACAGATACAGAATGACTGCATTTATTTGCATGACATAAATATATATGTACATATTATGATACCAATATCCAAGGTCAAGTGAAACATGTATCAGGAGATCTTGTCAAAGGTGGAAATTATCACAAACGTGTGGGAGTCAGAGGCTAGGTAAGACAGAAAATGGAACAGTGTCGAAAGTACTAATACCAACCAGAACTGAGCATTAAATACAGGCAAAAAGATACGCATGACAACCCTTTAATGTATGTTCTGTAATCCATAGTCCGGAAGGGAAGGAAAGAGAAAGAGAGAGAAAGGGAAAGAAATAAAGAACCTGCCATGGAGGCGGGATGGGGGATGGGGAGGGAACCAGGGACGTTGGTGGTGGGAGATGGGCACTGGTGAAGGGATGGGTGCTGGAACACTGTATGACCAAAACCCAAATATGAACTTTTTAATTGTATATCTTTGTAATTGTATATCTCACGGTGGTATAATAAAATACTTAAAAAATAAATAAAACATACCAAAGATAAGAGATTTGAAAAAAATATGGCTGGCTATAATCTAGAATGTACTCTACAGAAAGCTATTCTAATTAATTTTTGATCAAGATGATTTTTTCTTAGGGAATCCCCAGCGGTGAAGTTTTCCTATATGCTCCTTTTCTAAGTAAGGTGTTATCTTTATTTTTCACTCCTAATTATTAGCAAGGTTTGACACTTCCTCAAGAGTTTATCTGCTAATTGCATTTTCTCCTGCTGTAAACAGTCTAATATGCTTTGAGTATAAATATAGCTCTTAGACAAATAAATATAGCACAGTACTTTTCTAATCTCCCTTCCTGCTTTTAAAATTCCTGATTAGCTTTTATCATTCTACCTGCAGGGACCAGAAAAATGATTCAAAGGACTGGAGTGCTTTGCAGATCCAGGCACAGTGTCCTGAGCACTGCTGGGTCTGACACCCACCCCCGACCCCCCCACCACCACCTCTAAATTCTACTGTACTGAACCGTATGACAAACAGAAAAGGCAAATCATTCTGTTACTATTTTAACTTTTTAGAGAATCTTAAACCAGTACACTATTAGTGAGATGGGTTTAAATTTCATTTATACCTCTTCTCCTTGGTTATCTTTCAATATTTCTTTTCCTTATTTCATCTGATTTGATCAATATTTAGTTGAGAAGTAACTGAGCCTACTGCTGGAGCCAATCTTGTTCTGATCACCTGCTTAATGCATTTACTACCGCATCACACATGATACACAGCATCTACTTGGAATAATTCCTAAGTTTTTTCTTGCTTTCTGCTCCCTCAGCACTAAGTTCTTTGACACATCTTATGAGATTGAAACCACTAGTGTGTCAATCCTTCATATTAACCTTAGAAACACCGCAGGGGGTTTCTTGGGTTTTTACAATCAAGAACTGGGCCTCACAAAACAAAGACGACAGAGTAACCCTGGTCTGGATCAGATACGAAAGTCCGTGCCCTGGCTGGCATAACCACCACCTCCTTCTGGGAGCCAGTATTTAGGAGGGGAAAGTCGTCTTATTGGTTAAGAGCTGTGCAGGCATATACCCAACCCCACAAGCCACACACAAACGTGTGTGCATATATACAAGTGCACACCACCTTGTACACACACCCAAATACGCAAACACATCACACACGTGCACAAACCCCACACGCACAAATCATAAGATATTGGACACATTGTATTCCAAGGGGACTCTATCACAGAGCAACTGGAGCTTTAGCACCAGCCCAGATCACTCTGGTGGTGGGTTCAAACCTGGCATGTCTGGCTGCAGCACTGGCTCCATATTTCACAGCCTCACCAGTCACCAGGAAAGCACCATGCTAGACAAACTATTTTTTCTTTATTTTTTGGCTTTTGGGATCACACCTGGCAATGACCAGGGCTTACTCCTGGCTCTGCACTCAAGAATTACTCCTGGGGGGTACTCAGGATTCCATATGGGATGGAACGATCGAACCCAGGTCAGTCACATGCACTACCACTACCCACTGTACTATCGCTCCAGCACCCACAACCCAGTTTTTAAGTTCCTCCAAGACCCAGCTCAAAGCTTTCTGTTTCTCTTGGAGTAACTTTCACCTAACAAAATCTAGCCCTTGAATGCTGAGCCTGGCCCTGGCCCATGAGTAATGCACACTTCATTTCACTGTACCACATGCATCAGCCTGGTACCTGCTGTGCTACTAGACAATGCAGATCAGTGTCAGGTGATGCTGGAGATGGCTGTCAGATACTCATCACCAGCCAGACCTTGCCAGCCATGCTCACTCAGTTCCACAAGAACTACATTTCCATTTCTACCACAGCACTTGCTTCAGAGGGCCAGAAACAGGCATGCCCAGACTCACAGTGGTTACAGTCTACGTCACGCTGCACAAGGATGTGCTTGATCGAAGCAGACTGTCCCCACGCCTACAGATACAAAAACACTCAGGCAGGGAATCGTCAGGTTTGAGTTCAGGAAAAGTGTGAGCGCAGGTAGAAGGACATTCAGGTGTAAGCTCAGGAGACAGGAGTGAACTCCAGATAGAAGAAAGATGTGAGCTCAGGAGAAGGGACAGTCAGGTGTGACTGCCAGACAAGGGGTCATTCCAGGTGTGAGCTAAAGAAGAAAGGCAGTCAGGTGTAGCTAAGGAGAATTCAGTCAAGTGTGAGCTCAAGCAGGGAGTCAGCTGTGTGCTTACACAGGAAAGAGCAGTCAGGTGTGTGCTCCGGTAGGAAGGGACAGTCAGGTGTGTGCTCCGGTAGGAGGGGACAGTCAGGTGTGTGCTCAGGTGGGAGGGGACAGTCAGGTGTGTGCTCAGGTGGGAGGGGACAGTCAGGGGTGTGCTCAGGTGGGAGGGGACAATCAGGTGTGTGCTCCAGTGGGAGGGACAGTCAGGTGTGTGCTCAGGTGGGGGGGGACAGTCAGGTGTGTGCTCAGGTGGGAGGGGACAGTCAGGTGTGTTCTCAGGTGGGAGGGGACAGTCAGGGGGTGTGCTCAGGTGGGAGGGGACAATCAGGGGGTGTGCTCAGGTGGGAGGGACAGTAAGGTGTGTGCTCCAGTAGGAGGGGACAGTCAGGGGTGTGCTCAGGTGGGAGGGGACAATCAGGGGGTGTGCTCAGGTGGGAGGGGACAGTCAGGTGTGTGCTCCAGTAGGAGGGGACAGTCAGGTGTGTGCTCCAGTGGGAGGGGACAGTCAGGAGTGTGCTCCGGTAGGGAGGGGACAGTCAGGTGTGTGCTCAGGTGGGAGGGGACAGTCAGTGTGTGCTCCAGTGGGAGGGGTCAGCTCTGTGCTCAGGTGGGAGGGACAGTCATACGTGTGCTCAGGTGGGAGGGGACAGTCAGGTGTGTGCTCAGGGGAGGGGACAGTCAGGTGTATGCTCAGGGGAGGGGACAGTCAGGTGTGTACTCAGGTGGGAGGGGACAGTCAGGTGTGTGCTCCAGTGGGAGGGGACAGTCAGGTGTGTGCTCAGGTGGGAGGGGACAGTCAGGTGTGTGCTCCAGTGGGAGGGGGTCAGGTCTGTGCTCAGGTGGGAGAGGACAGTCAGGTGTGTACTCAGGTGGGAGAGGACAGTCAGGTGTGTACTCAGGTGGGAGGGGACAGTCAGGTGTGTGCTCAGGTGGGAGGGGACAGTCAGGTGTGTGCTCCAGTGGGAGGGGACAGTCATGTGTGTGCTCAGGTGGGAGGGGACAGTCAGGTGTGTACTCAGGTGTCTCCTCACAGGGGACAGTCAGGTGTGTGTTCAGTGGGAGGGGACAGTCATATGTGTGCTCAGGTGTAGGGGACAGTCAGGCGTGTGCTTCAGTAAGAGGGGACAGTCAGTTGTATGCTCAGGTAGGAGTGGACAGTCAGGTGTGTGCTCCAGTGGGAGGGACAGTCAGGTGTGTGCTCAGGGGAGGGGACAGTCAGGTGTGTGCTCAGGTGGGGAGGGGACAGTCAGGTGTGTGCTCAGGTGGGAGGGGACAGTCAGGGGTGTGCTCAGGTGGGAGGGGACAATCAGGTGTGTGCTCCAGTGGGAGGGGACAGTCAGGTGTGTGCTCAGGTGGGAGGGGACAGTCAGGGGGTGTGCTCAGGTGGGAGGGACAGTCAGGGGTGTGCTCAGGTGGGAGGGGACAGTCAGGGGGTGTGCTCAGGTGGGAGGGGACAATCAGGTGTGTGCTCCAGTGGGAGGGGACAGTCAGGTGTGTGCTCAGGTGGGAGGGGACAGTCAGGTGTGTGCTCAGGTGGGGAGGGACAGTCAGGTGTGTTCTCAGGTGGGAGGGGACAGTCAGGGGGTGTGCTCAGGTGGGAGGGGACAATCAGGGGGTGTGCTCAGGTGGGAGGGGGACAGTCAGGTGTGTGCTCCAGTAGGAGGGGACAGTCAGGTGTGTGCTCCAGTGGGAGGGGACAGTCAGGAGTGTGCTCCGGTAGGAGGGGACAGTCAGGTGTGTGCTCAGGTGGGAGGGACAGTCAGTGTGTGCTCCAGTGGGAGGGGTCAGCTCTGTGCTCAGGTGGGAGGGGACAGTCATACGTGTGCTCAGGTGGGAGGGGACAGTCAGGTGTGTGCTCAGGGGAGGGGACAGTCAGGTGTATGCTCAGGGGAGGGGACAGTCAGGTGTGTACTCAGGGGAGGGGACAGTCAGGTGTGTACTCAGGTGGGAGGGGACAGTCAGGTGTGTGCTCAGGTGGGAGGGGACAGTCAGGTGTGTGCTCCAGTGGGAGGGTCAGGTCTGTGCTCAGGTGGGAGAGGACAGTCAGGTGTGTACTCAGGTGGGAGAGGACAGTCAGGTGTGTACTCAGGTGGGAGGGGACAGTCAGGTGTGTGCTCAGGTGGGAGGGGACAGTCAGGTGTGTGCTCCAGTGGGAGGGGACAGTCAGGTGTGTGCTCAGGTGGGAGGGGACAGTCAGGTGTGTACTCAGGTGTCTCCTCACAGGGGACAGTCAGGTGTGTGTTCCAGTGGGAGGGGACAGTCATATGTGTGCTCAGGTGTAGGGGGACAGTCAGGCGTGTGCTTCAGTAAGAGGGGACAGTCAGTTGTATGCTCAGGTAGGAGTGGACAGTCAGGTGTGTGCTCCAGTGGGAGGGGACAGTCAGGTGTGTGCTCAGGGGGAGGGGACAGTCAGGTGTGTGCTCAGGTGGGAGGGGACAGTCAGGTGTGTGCTCAGGTGGGAGGGGACAGTCAGGGGGTGTGCTCAGGTGGGAGGGGACAATCAGGTGTGTGCTCCAGTGGGAGGGGACAGTCAGGTGTGTGCTCAGGTGGGAGGGGACAGTCAGGGGTGTGCTCAGGTGGGAGGGGACAGTCAGGGGTGTGCTCAGGTGGGAGGGGACAGTCAGGGGGTGTGCTCAGGTGGGAGGGGACAATCAGGTGTGTGCTCCAGTGGGAGGGGACAGTCAGGTGTGTGCTCAGGGGAGGGGACAGTCAGGTGTATGCTCAGGGGGAGGGGACAGTCAGGTGTGTACTCAGGTGGGGAGGGGACAGTCAGGTGTGTGCTCCAGTGGGAGGGGACAGTCAGGTGTGTGCTCAGGTGGGAGGGGACAGTCAGGTGTGTGCTCCAGTGGGAGGGGTCAGGTCTGTGCTCAGGTGGGAGAGGACAGTCAGGTGTGTACTCAGGTGGGAGAGGACAGTCAGGTGTGTACTCAGGTGGGAGGGGACAGTCAGGTGTGTGCTCAGGTGGGAGGGACAGTCAGGTGTGTGCTCCAGTGGGAGGGGACAGTCAGGTGTGTGCTCAGGTGGGAGGGGACAGTCAGGTGTGTACTCAGGTGTCTCCTCACAGGGGACAGTCAGGTGTGTGTTCCAGTGGGAGGGGACAGTCATATGTGTGCTCAGGTGTAGGGGACAGTCAGGCGTGTGCTTCAGTAAGAGGGGACAGTCAGTTGTATGCTCAGGTAGGAGTGGACAGTCAGGTGTGTGCTCCAGTGGGAGGGACAGTCAGGTGTGCGCTCAGGGGAGGGGACAGTCAGGTGTGTGCTCAGGTGGGAGGGGACATTCAGGTGTGTGCTCAGGTGGGAGGGGACAGTCATATGTGTGCTCAGGTGGGAGGGGACAGTCAGGTGTGTGTTCAGGTAGGAGGAGGCAGTCAGGTGTGTGCTCCTGTAGGAGGGGACAGTCAGGTATGTGCTCAGGTGGGAGGGGACAGTCAGGTGTGTGCTAGGTGGGAGGGGACAGTTAAATGTGTGCTCAGGGGTGAGGGGCAGTCAGGTATGTGCTCAGGGGGCAGGGGGACAGTCAGGTGTGTGTTCAGGGGTGAGGGGACAGTCAGGTGTGTGCTTGGGGGAGGGGACAGTCAGGTGTGTTCTCACGTAGGAGGGACAGTCAGGTGTGTGCTCAGGTGGGAGGGGACAGTCAGGTGTGTCCTCCAGTGGGAGGGGACAGTCAGGTGTGTTCTCACGTAGGAAGAGGCAGTCAGGTGTGTGCTCAGGTGGGAGGCACCTCTGGCACCTCTCCTGAGGAGCAGGACTTGCTTCCAGTAAAGGTCATCTTAAGTCAAAGACCATAATCCATACACACTCTCTATCAGGAGAGAACACGGCCCCATGACTCTGACCAAGGTAGCCCCAGCCTTTGCGGCGCTTAGACTGTGACAAAATGGCCTCGCTCTTCAGCCTGCACCTCCCTCACAGAAGGTGCTTTTTGCCCTCTGGGTTATGGCAGACTGGATTTGGGAGCAGCCATCGCTAGCACAGGGGTGCTTCCAGCAGAGTCCAGCCAGCTTTCCCACGGTAGTGATAGCTAGTGGCCCCATTGCCCAGGAAGAGGGGAACGAGAGCCACCATACAGAGTAGGAGCAGAGGCCAAGAGGGACTCAGACCCTCTCAGGACCCATCCAGGCAGCCTGACACCACACAGTGGAAGCTGCATAGAAACAGACTGCTGGAGGGACAGTCACACTCTGTGTGGAAGCCACACTCCAATGTGGCTCTTTTTCCAACCAGGAATCAAATCTTAAGTATGAAAAAGCTTGGGGAGTTTCTGGTGAGCCCACATTTCCTCCTGACAAAGGAAATTTTCTTTAATGACTACTTAATACTGTTGACTACCAAGTCCAAGGAAAAGAGAAAGAGAAATGATGGTGCTGTGGACAGGCAGGTGTGGAGGGGCCAGTTCTATCAGAAGGACCAAGTGGCTACACTGACCCAGCAAGCTCTGTGCCAGCAGCAGCTCTGCACTCGGTGAAGTACAGGAGGGACACTGGCCCGGGGAGGACGACGACCTACAGACTGACCGCCACAGGCTCAGGCCCTCACAGGGCACAAACTGAATGTGCCCCTGTGAGTGTGGGACAGAGACTGCCCACGTATAGGAAGCAGAGAGGAGAAATCCAGCACAAAAGAGACGAACAGACTCCACTGTAAATGGCGAAAAAGCTGCTCAACTCTTTAAAAATCTGGCTGGCTCTGGCTAACCACACTTAAAACTGAAATTATTCATTGACATTATTCAGTATGGCAGGTGTTTCTGATCAAAGATATTTTATTCGCTTTAAAAAATAATAATTAAAATGCTGTTGGGGGGTGACAATCTTAAGAGCATTACTCAACCCGGCCCCAAGCCACCAAAATGACACCAAGGGTGAGGAGCTTCTGGCACAGGGGGACACAGAGAGAGGCAGACACAGCCTGAAGAAACCCAGCACAGAGTTAGCGAAACAGCACCAAGTGAAAGGCTGTTTTCAGAGGTCTGAGTTTTGAGGAACATCGAAATCCAAAGGCTTTGAGATATTCCGAACATAAGCACTGAACTGCACTTTTTCTGGGCATCACAGCTAATGCCCATTCTGAGAAAGCACCAAGCACCTGGGAGCTGTGGGCTAGGAAGGTATGAGGGTGACCTCTGCCTTCTTTCTAAACAGCTGTTGAGCAGAGTCACACAAAGGCAAGCAAGAACAGATGCTTTCTCTGAGCATGGCAGTGTCTGCCTTCTGCCTAACACAGAGCTGTGGACGGTGAAGCACAGAAAGGACATAGAAAACAAATGTGTTTTGGACAGCAATGATTGTGCAAGTGACAACCACGTCCACAGGGACTGGCAATCTTTAAACATGGAGTGTGAGGACCAGGGTTATAGTATTGCAAGTAAGACACTTGCCTTGTATGCAGCCAACCAAGGTCAATCCCTGGCATTCCATATGGTGCCCCAGAGTTGCACCACAAGTGATCCCCTGAGCACAGAGCCAGGAGTAACCCTGGCATCACTGGGTGTGGCCCAAAAACAAAATCAAGATTAAAAAATGAGCTGGAGTGACAGTACAGATGGTACAGTGTTCATCGATCACGTGGCCTACCCATGTATGATCCCCAGCACCCCACATGGTTGTCCATGCCAGCAGAGCACAGAGCCAGGAGCAAGCCCTGAGCACAACCAGGTGCACACTGCCCCAACACCCAACAACAACAAAAAGCATATGGGGCGAGAGCGACAGTATAGCCAGTAGGGCACTTGCCTTGAATGTGGCCAACTCAGAGTCTATCCCTGGTTTCTATATGGTATCCTAAGCACAGCAGGAGTGATTCCTGAATCCAGAGCCAGAAGCACCCCCCAAAGCAACACTGGGTGTGGCCCCCAAACAAGCATACAATAAGCATAGAGTGTGGATGCCAGAGACTCACAGACATGGGGCAGAGCTGCTACTGGCTCTCCCTGTGCCCAGCCGCTCACGAGGCACCCGGGAGGGATGGCAGGTTCTAGCCCCTGGCCCGCCACCCCAGCAGAGCCTAGCAACAAGCCAGATGACCCCCACTCCATGAGAGCCGCCATTTTCCACATCTGGACTTCCCTTTCGTCAGAACTCCATCCACTGTGATAGACGAGCCTATCACAGCCCTAATTCGTGCTGCCGCTTACATCCGCGTGGTTCATCAATAAATGCTGGACTTAGCGATGACTACAAGAGTATGCCACCCGCATGGCAGAGCCTGGCAAGCTACCCGTGTCGTATTTGATATGCCAAATACCAGTAACAATTATAAACCTCATTCCCATGACCTAATATAATGGCTTGAGGCTCTTTATGTTCCTGGAGCAAGCAGATGCCCTTGGGCTCTAATAGCATGAGACAGGACATATGGAGAGATGTTACTGGGGCCTGCTTGAGCAAATCGATGATGAACGGGAAGACAGTGATATAGTGATACAGTGGATGCCAGGGTGCAGGCTCAGTGGAGAAAGAGCCCAACATTCAAGGCAAGTCCAAGAGCAAGGGGCAGAGGCCGACTCCAGGGCTGTGCATGGCACTGTGGTCAGTGGTGCAGGAGGCAGAGGGACACAAGTGCAGACGTTCCCCCTCTGGCACCCTGCTCTTTGCCATGCGCCCCACTGCCTTGCCACAGCAGCTGCACTAGAGGCTGCTCACACCCAAATGGTGTGGCAGGGGCCCTGCTCACCCCTCTCCCGATCTGCAGCCACGTGCTGTTCTACTGTCCCGGTGGGAACCGCTGACACCCCACTCACCAGCTGTGCCATCCAAGTCTCCCTCCACTCTCTTGACGTTCAACGCGACTCTGATTATTGGTGCTTCTGCCCATAGTTAGCACCACCATAAAGGCCAGCTTGCTGGCAGGACAAGCATCAGCTGAGGTTTTGCTTTCTAAAATCCAACCTTGTGCCAAAGACCTCGCCATTTAAGGACTAAACACTGTTTCTAAAGCCAGAAAACAGGGCTCTGTTTCTGTGCTGTTTCAGTTTGGGACCAAGTGACACAGAAAGCACAGGCAGGGACCAGCACACATGCATGCACAGAGCAAACCTCTGCTGCGTTTGCTCCTCTGTGTCCGCACATCCTATGCTCACCCCAAAGTCCTGCTCAAATGTGCAGAACCTCCCCTGGCAGCAGTCTAGTGCTGATCTTTCTGTCCCACCAGGGAAGAACAGCTCAAGGTAAGATCTTTGTTTTTTCTTCCTTTTGCTTGGCCTCACCCAACTGTGTCAGGGATGACTCCCGGCTCAGGGCACAGGTGTCACTCCTGTCACCGCACAAGGGACCAAACACAGCAGGGAACTGAACCCAATGCCTCCTACATCCAAGGCGAGAGGACCTGAGACATATCCCCAGCCCCTGAAATGGGGTTTGAACTTTTTTTTTTGAAATTTTACAGACTTTATTAAGGAGGTTTTAGGAGGGGAGGGGAGAGAAAGAGAGAGAGTACACATCTCAAGAGGGGAGATGCTGGCAACACACGTGCTCAGGCACCACATGTGCTTGGTCACAGGGGCTCAGGCAGCATGTGTGTCCATGCAGCATGTGCGGCGCCAGGGTTTGAACTATTTAACAACTGTGCACTCCAAATCTGACAGAATCAATAATGGAACCCTCATTCGCATCTGTTAAATGAACAAGTGAGTCCATAATTAAACCATTAAAACTGAACCCTCAGATGACCTTTCAGTATTTTAATATGCTACCTATCTTTTGAGACAATTCTAACTTAGAAGAGGGTCCTCTCTGGCAAGAGCCTCTCCTATGCTTCTGTTCCCTATCTACTACTTGCTAGTCTTCCTCAGGCTGGGACACTGCCACAAACGAGCAAGGTCAGCCCCTGACCTACAGCCTCCCCAGCTAGTTTCTGGAAGAGATTATCGAGCTAGTTTCCGAAAGCCTACAGAAGTCACTTTTCATCATTCATCAACATCTACAAAGTATCTCTCACACATACACATACTCACACACCAACTTCTAAACATACAAAATCTAAGCACTTAAACCAGGTTTAGTGTACTAAACCAACTTCAAGATCCCTAAAATCATTCAGGTTAAAGGTATCGAAATCTCCTGCAGTTTAACTAGAAGTCTAGAAGGTGTGTGCTGTCTTCTGTTAGGCTAGTGATCTAGGGAGGGGACATTAGTGTGTTCTGAGGGCCTGACACATATTAACCATCAGCTTTGACAGATCCCGGTTTTGAACTGTGGAGATGCCTAGATGCCTACTTCAAACCTGCTGATGCCCTTCCGCAATTCTGTACCTTATGAGCGCAAGCCAAGCGACACAAATGCTGGCTGACTTTGACCGAGAATGTGGAAAGATAGGTCTACAGCTGAATCTAAAGAAAACTATGTTCATGAAGAATGAACTAGTTCCAGAGGCCCCATTCACTCTCAATGGAACAAACATCTCTGAATGCAGCAGTTATGTGTACCTAGGTCAAGAAATCAACATGATGAATGACCTAAAACCTGAGCTGCGCAGGAGGAAGAGAAGCGGCATGGAATGCCTTCAAAGGCATCGAAGAAATAGCTAAAAGGACAAAGAACCTCCGGCTCGGGCACATCTCTTTGACTCCACTGTTCTCCCTGCATTAACATACGCCTCAGAGACCTGCGCCCTATGAAAGCAGGATGAGAATGCTATTCGGGTCTCCCAGAGAGGAATCAAAAGAGCTATGCTTGGAATATCACGCCTCACTCAAGTGAGAGAAGGAATCCGGAGTTCTGACCTCAGTCGCTATTCCAGAATCAGGGACGCTGTCTCGTTTGCCAAGGCATTGAAAATCAGATGGGCTGGACATGTAATGCGATTTGGAGACAACCACTGGACTAGAGCCATTACCGACTGGATCCCACGGGATGTCAAAAGATCACGTGGCCACCCACCTACAAGATGGTCAGACTTCCTTGTAAAGACCCTGAAGGAGCGGTTTGAGGCTCTTCATATTCCTGAATCAACCAGATGCCATTGGGCTACACTGGCACGTGATAGGGTCCAATGGAAATGTTACTGGCGCCCGCTCAAGCAAATCGATGAATAACAGGATTCAATCAAGTGATGAATGCAATCTTGCATCCTTCTACTTGGGCAGTCTTTTCAGGACTGAGATGGGCCACAGCAGGCCTAAAGGAAGCCCAGATGTCTGTTGCAGACAGCACGCAGTAGGGATGGAGGGTGGAGAACAGGAGAGGTAATGCAGGCCACCATCTTCTCGGGTTGTGACTTCTGCTGATCCACCTGCTCCCCAGCCACAGGCCCTGTCTTCAGGCCCACCCTGGGTCAGGGTCTTGCTGCTCTCACACCTCCGGCACACCATCACCATCGGCGGCCCTGCTTCTCTGGCAGACTCAGCACACCCTGTCTCCATTCACCAGCGAGCTCCCTACCAGAGAAAGTAGTGAAAGTCAAGCCAACAGCTGTCACTGTATCGCTGTCTTCCTGTTGTTCATCGATTTGCTCGATCGGGCCCCAGTAACATCTCCATATGTCCTGTTTCATGCTAGTAGAGCCCAAGGGCATCTGCTTGCTCCAGGAACATAAAGAGCCACAATCCATTCGGAATGAGGTCTATAATTGTTACTCGTATTTGGCATATCAAATACAACATGGGTAGCTTGACAGGCTCTGCCGTGCAGGTAGCATACTCTTGCAGTCATCTCTAAGTCCAGCATTTAATGATGAACCGCGGCCACAAGCGGCCGCGCAAGCCCGGACTGTAATAGGCAGGTCTGCTGGGTGGAGTTCTGACGAGAAGTCCGGATGTGGAAAATGGAGGCCCTCATGGAGTGGGGGGGGGTCGTCTGGCCTGTTGCAAGGCTCTGCTGGGCTGGCGGGCCAGGGCTAGAACCCGCCATCTCTCCTGGGCTCCTTGTGAGCGGCTGGGCACAGAGAGAGCAAGTAGCAGCTCTGCCCCATGTCTGTCTCTGGATCAGCATACCTGGGCCGGATTAAAAAAGACTGCAGCAGGGTGGATTTCGATGAGCCAGACTGTGATAGGCTGGTCTGCTGGGTGGAGTTCTGACGAGAGAGAAGTCCGGATGTGGAAAATGGAGGCCCTCATGGAGTGGGGGTCGTCTGGCTTGTTGCAAGGCTCTGCTGGGCTGGCGGGCCAGGGCTAGAACCTGCCATCTCTCCTGGGCTCCTTGTGAGCGGCTGGGCACAGGGAGAGCAAGTAGCAGCTCTGCCCCATGTCTGTCTCTGGATCAGCATACCTGGGCCGGATTAAAAGACTGCAGCAGGGTGCAAGCCAACAGCTGTACTAGCTAAAACGAGGCACTTCAGTTAGAGCGTGGCAAGGCAGGCAGTACTTAACTTTGAACTCACAAGTCAGAGTTGGGCTACTGAGCAAAGCTCTCAACTGATTTCTGTGCCGAATAGAGGTTGTAGTGTCTGAGCAGAGAATGCTGGGACGGGGTTGCTGGTGGCCAGGCTTTTAGGACAGGTGACCAGGGTGGTCTGCGGGCACTGGTGCTTCACCTCAGAGAAATGCTCTGGTTATTTTGTGCTTTGACACAGTGTGCCAACTCAACACTCACTGGCACCGGCTACAGGGAAACCGGGTAGGGACAGTCAGTCATGGCAGGGTGACACTCCGGGGTGTGTGCTGGGCTTCGGGCCACTGAAGCAATATGCACCCTGTCCAGAAGGGCCACTCTGTCCAACCCAGAGGCTGCTGGAAAACGCAGTAATCGGAAGACAACCCAGATGGGTGGTGTACTCATCAGCCTGCCTCAGAGAAACAAACCAACTACAAAAGGAAACACCCAAAAGGCACAGGGTATGTCCAGGAAGATTGGGGTGAGATCCAAGTCTCCCATACAGGCCCTCAAAAGTGCTTTCTAATACCAGAGTGCATTCAAAACAATTCTGCCAAGAACCTGCCAATTGCCCCTCCAGCTCAGCGGCACTGGAAGGAAAAAACAAAACACACTCAATGCCAGGAGAGCCTTATTCTCCCCCTTTTTTTTTTTTTTTTTTTTTTTTTTAAATTGCAGACCGCTTCTTACTGGGGCGCTTTCCTGGGCAGAGCAGCTCCTACTCAGAAAGTGTGCTTTAGTGTATGGTCTGGTTCTCGAGGGGTAAGCAGGCGAAGCAGAACAAGGAGGGAATGGATAAATTCAGAATTAAAGGGGAAAGTTAGGAAAAAGAAGCAATGAATTCAACCCTTGGGAAAACAGAAGAGCAAGAGCAGAAAAGGTAACACTAAGATAAGGACGGAGAGGCATTCGTGATGGCTCAGACGCCAGCTAGGCCTCGGGCCGGTCTCCAGACCGGCTGCCCTAGACTCCAGGCGCTACCGGGCCGGTCTGCGCGGTGGGTCCCGGGAAAGGAAGGCGCGCAAGTCCAGCGAGCCCTGCACGGACAGAGGGGGCCCTGGAGACCTAGAGGCCAGACCAGAAGGGCTGATGCCCGGGTCGTCTGGGCACCCAGAGCAACCACACAGTATGTGGCCGGGGATGGAGACCTGGTGGCTGCCGGGGTGCCAGCACCCTCCCACCCCGCACGTTACATCTGGATGTGGGAAGGGGGCGGCAGGGACGTCGGGGGCCGGGGGCAAGGAGGCCCCGCGGGGGGTCCGGGCACGGGAAGGGGCGGCAGGGGACGTCGGGGGCCGGGGGCGAGGCGGCGGCCCCGCTGGGGTCCGGCACGGGAAGGGGCGGGACGTCGGGGGCGGGGGCAAGGCGGCCCCCGCGGGGTCCGGGCACGGGAAGGGGGCGGCAGGGACGTCGGGGGCCAGGGGCGAGGCGGCCCCCCGCTGGGGTCCGGGCACGGGAAGGGGGCGGCAGGGACGTCGGGGGCCGGGGGGCGAGGCGGCCCCCGCTGGGGTCCGGGCACGGGAAGGGGCGGGACGTCGGGGGCCGGGGGCGAGGCGGCCCCGCGGGGATCCGGGCACGGGAAGGGGCAGGGACGTCGGGGGCCGGGGGCGAGGCGGCCCCCGCGGGGATCCGGGCACGGGAAGGGGGCGGCAGGGACGTCGGGGGCCGGGGGGCGAGGCGGCCCCCGCGTGTCCGCGCAGACGCCCGCGCCGCGCCCCGCCCCACTCACCGATGCCGAGCCCCACGACCAGGCGTCCGGCCAGCAGCAGCTCCCTTGTTGCCGGCGGCGGCCAGCAGCGCCGAGCCGGCCGCGCAGAGCGCACTGGCCAGCAGCACGGCGGCGCGGCGGCCCAGCGCACCGTTGAGGGCGCCCCCGGCCAGCGCCGAGCCCGCGGCCGCGCCCGCCGCGCCCGACACCAGCAGCTCCTGCCACAGCGGCGACAGGCGCAAGCGGCGGCGCAGCGGCAGCAGCGCGCCCGACACCACGCCCGTGTCGTAGCCCAGCAGGGAAGCCGCCGAGCGCCGAGAGGCGGCTGCCACGTACACGAAGGCAGGGGTCTCGCCCTGCTGGAAGCGCCGCCGCGCCGCGCGCTCCAGCTCCGCGCCCGCGGCCCCCGCGCTCGGCCCCGCCAGGAGGCTGCGCTCGCCCGCCGCGCCGCCGGCGTCCGCCTCAGCCGCCCTGCGCCGCTCGCCCATCAGGCCACCCAGGCTGCGCAGCGTGTACTCGGCGCCCGCGCGTGCCTTGCGGGACATGAGGAGGCCGGGGGGCGCGGGTCGCGCCGGACTGCGTTCGGGACAAAGTTCCGCCACCCCCGCTGCCCTCCGACTTGGCGCTGCGACCCGGCTGCACTGGGGATGCGGCGGCGGGTCACGTGCGCGCGGAGGCGGGGCCGAGGCGGGCTCGAGAGTGGACCAATGGCTCCGCGGCACTGCCCCTTGTGGGCGGGACCAGAGGTCTAGTGTGAACGGTGGGTCCGGACCCCCCCCCCTTATGGGAGGGTCCACATAGTAGGCCCCTCCCCAGACGGGGATGGAGGAACTTGGCTCCGCCTCCTGTGGGCGTGGCCCGTAGAGCCGACCTCCCCTGGGCGGGGACAGAGGACTAGAGACTCCACCCACTCTGGGTGGGGCCAGAGACCTGGCTCCTACTTTGGCAGGGGTGGGGACCCGGACTCCACCCATCTGCCAATGAGCTGAGCCACGGTACTAAGGACCATCCCTCACTGGGCGGAGCCAGAGGGCTAGAGACTCCGCTTACTGTGGACGGAACCGCGAGACACGGCTCCTTCCCTGGGCGGGGCCAGAATGCTGGAGACTCCGCCTCTTTATGGGCGTGTCCTCAAACCCTGCCCTTCCCTGGGCGGGGCCCAAAGGCTGGAGATTCCGCCCACTGTGGGCAGCCACTCTATCGGACCCTCCGCGGTCAGGGCCAGACGGCTGGAGACTCCATCTATTCCTGAGCGGGGCCTCGAGGTCTTGTCCGTCCCTGGGCGGGGGCCAGAGGGCTGGAGAATGCCCCCCACTGTGGGCGGGGCCCCGAGACCGTCCTCTCCCGGGGACGTTGGCGGGTCCAGGTTCCCCCCGTCGCTGTCCTGGGCTACGCAAAGTAGGAGTGGCCAACGGAATGGCCCCGCCCCTTCTAAGCCGGTCTGAGCCAGCCCCAGGGCCCCGCCCCTTTGGAGGTGGCCCCGTCCCCGGAGACCGCTCCCGGGAAGGACCCACGAGATCTTTCCCGGCTAGGCGAGGCAAGTCCCCAGCTCCGGGCCCCTGAAGTGGGCCGGACTCCCGGGACCCGGATGCTCTCCCCGCCCCTGGACAGTCCCGGACCCCGGACCCCCCGGGCCCTGCACCCGCACGCTGGCCGTGCTCCCGCGGGCGCCAGCCTTCAGGCCTGCCGGCTGCCGGGGCGGGACGTCGCCCCCTCAGGTCCCGGAGACCCCTGGAGCACCGGCCTCCGGTCTGTGAATGCCACGCGCGGAGGCCAGCGGCATGCGCGCCCCTTCCAGGGCCTCACCCTCCCTCCGGCTGGGCTCTGGACCCCAGGCCTGGACTCAGTTCTTTGGGAGAGCCCAGAGTGCCTCCCAAAGGAACCGCCAACAACCCGTCTCTGTACCGGGAGGGTCCAGCCCCAGCCAGGAACCGGTTTTGGATCTTTCCGGTGCCCTGGAGACAACACCAGCAGCACCCCCGCGTGCTCTGGCCTGGAGCCCTGCAGCAGGGGCTGTTACGCCCAGCCTCGCCTCTCGAAGCAATAAATAGGCTTCGTTGGAGGCCTGCTTTTCTTCGAAACTAAACTTTTCCCTCTCTTAAAAAAGAATGTTTTTCTTTGGTCTTGGACCACGCCGGTGTTAGGGCTTAGGGGTTACACTAAGGGATCACGCCTAGCGCCTTAGGGTGGGAGACAACCCAGGTCAGCCTCTGTGCTATTTAAACCATTTCCTTTTACAGAAAAAGTTTTTTATTCCCATTACAATAAAATATTGTATTAGCATTTCTCAAAACTGCTTTCATTTGGACAATACAGCAAGCAAGAAAGAAGATAAGTTCATAAACTGAGAAGCCGGAGATATTTCATTCTGTGGGTAAATCTCACCATTCCCGGGGAACTACCAGGCAATGTTCAGCTCTGCACATATGAAGGTCTGACCTCATAAGATCAGGAATTTCGGAGACCTCCTCTGGGAGCCCTCTGTAATGGGTAGTCCCAATGCTGCCCAGAGAGGTGACACTGATGACCAGCCCTGCCCTCCTGCCCAGGCCCTCCGTGGCCTGAGGCCTATACCTACAGGACTTTACCCTACCCACTCCACATCTTCAGGGTTCACAAACCTATAGAAAGGTCACATTAGGGCCAGAGCGATAGCACAGCAGGTAGGGGCGTTTGCCTTGCATGCAGCCAACCCGGGTTCCATCCCTGGCATCTCATATGGCCCCAGAGCACTGCCAGGAGTAATTCCTGAGCCAAGAGCCAGGAGTAAACCCTGAGCATCACAAAAAAAGGGGGGGCAGAGCAATAGTACAGTGGGTATGGCGTTTGCCTGCAACACAACCGACCGGGTTCGATTACCCAGCATCCCATATGGCCCCTGACCACGGCTGGGGGTGAATCCTGAGTGTAGAGCCAGGAATAACCCCTGAGCATGGTTGGTGTGACCCTCCCCCAAAAAAGAAAGGTCACATTAGAAGCCCTAGCCAAACAGGGCGTTCAAACCCAATACATCAAGATCCTTCATGAGCTGTACTACGGATTCACCACCAGGATCTCACCATTCTACAAAGAAGTAATCATCGATGTCAAAAGAGAGGTTCACCAAAACTCTTCAGCGCCACCCTCAAGAGCGATCACGAACTTCCCGTAGATCATCTATTTGCTAGAGCGGGCACCAGTAATATCTCCATATGTCCTGTCTCATGCTAGTAGAACCCAAAGGCATCTTCTTGTTCCAGGAACATAAAGAGCCTCAAACCATTATATTAGGTCATGGGAATGACCTAATATAAATATTACTGGTATTTGGCATATCAAATACAACACGAGCGCTTGCCAGGCTTGCCATGCGGGCGGCATACTCTTGTAGTCACCTCTAAATAAAGCATTTATTGATGAACTGCGCGGCCAGATTGAAAAAAAAACTGCTGCAGGGTGGGCTGTGATAGTCTGGTCTGCTGGGTGGAGTTGTGACGAGAGGGAAGTCCGGATGTGGAAAATGGCGGTCCCCATGGAGTAGGGGGTCGTCTGGCTTGTTGTGAGGCTCTGCTGGGGTGGCAGGCCAGGGCTAGAACCCGCCCGTGCCTCCCAGGCACCTCATGAGCGGTTCTGCACAGGAAGAGCAAGTAGCAGCTCTGCCTCAAGAACATCATGCGACAATTAGAATGGGAAGGAAGGGGAGTGAAGATAGATGGTCGGCAACTAAACCACCTCCACTTCGCTGATGACATCGTTCTAATAACACCAAACATTAGCCAAGCGGCACAAATGCTGGCTGACTTCAACCGAGAATGTGGAAAGATAGGTCTACAGCTGAATCTCAGCAAAACTATGTTCATGAAAAATGAACTAGTTCCAGAGGGCCCCCCATTCACTCTCAGTAGAACAGACATCTCTGAATGCAGCAGTTATGTGTACTTAGGTCGAGAAGTCAACATGATGAATGGCCTAAAACCTCAGCTGCGCAGAAGAGAGCAGCATGGAATGCCTTCAAAAGCATCAAAGAAATAGCTAAAAGGACAAAGAATCTCCAGCTCCGGGCACATCTCTTCGACTCCACCGTTCTCCCTGCATTAACATACGCCTCAGAGACCTGGGCCCTATGAAAGCAGGATGAGAATGCTATTCGGGTCTCCCAAAGAGCAATCAAAAGACCTATGCTTGGAATATCATGCCTCACTCAAGTGGGAGAAGGAATCCGGGGCTCCGACCTCCATCATCACTGTTCCAGAGTCAGGAACTCTGTCTCACTTGCCAAGGCATCGAAAATCAGATGGGCTGGACATGTAATGTGATTTGGAGGCGACCACTGCACTAGAGCCGTTACCGACTGGATCCCACAGGATGTCAAAAGATCACATGGCCACCCACCTACAAGATGGTCAGACTTCTTTGTCAAGACCCTGAGCGAACGGTTTGAGGCTCTTTGTATTCCTGAAGCAAGCAGATGCCATTGGGCTACACTGGCACGTGATAGGCTCAAATGGAAATATTACTGGTGCCCGCTCGAGCAAATCAATGAAAACTGGGATGTCAAGTGATCAAGTAATCACATTAGAAAAAAATACAGGACCAGAAAAAGGGAGCATTGGATGACAGGCCTACTTAGCTTGGGATCTTTGCAGTTTAATCTAATTCACGCTTTAATCTATGTGCATGTCCCTAAGCCAGGGTTCATACTCTTCTGTGTAAACACTGATGGAAGGTGTGGCAGTTACAGAAGTCACCTTGACTCTGAATGAGTAACTTCTGAATTATTATTATATATCTACTATGACTTCTATGTTATATAGATTGGGTACAGCTCCTCTTTATACCCACTGGCCCCAGCATGGGCAGTTAAGTAACTGCGAAGACTACCATCCTGGCTTAAGATTATAGGAAGGATCATACTAGTTTGCCCTCAAGCAGGCGGCGTGGAATCACCCTGGTGCAGATAATAATTAAGAAGGACCTTGTGGGTACCATCCAGATTACATGAAGCCCATGAAATTAAGATATATTACTTTATACCAGCCCCTCTCTCCCCAGTGTTTGGATGTAAGAGATAATCTTGGAATAAGGGTCTAGTCCTTGACACAATCATTTGTTTAGATGTTTAATAGGGTGTGGCATTACCCTACTACACCCTTCTACTCTCTAGACACTGTTTAGTTGACCTTTATTGACAGGACCCTTCCTGAAGTTATGATTCACTTGTCTTCCCATTGTTCATCAATTTGCTTGAGCTAGCACCAATAACATCTCCATATGTCCTGTCACATTATGATTACTTTTGTGTATATAAGACTTGAGGTACTGCATCCACTTTGGTGGGACTCTGGTGGAAACCCTCTTTGAGTGGGAGACTTAGGCCCTTGTGCATGTTCTAAGTTCTAACCAGAGCTGTAGATCTTCCATTATATTGGACTGCAGTGGTAGGAGCTTGTTCTACTATTAAAAGCCTTTTGGAATTACTTCAGACTTGTAAGTTTTCATCTATTCCCCAGCAGCCTTGGAGGTAGAAGAGAACCTCTGTCCTGATACTGTTGGGGATCAGTGGCTCCCTGATGGGGAGCAGAGGGTTAAAAGCCTTCTCTGTCCATGAGTGAATTCACTTGATCACTTGATCACTTGAATCCCGTTATTCATCGATTTGCTCAAGCGGGCGCCAGTAACATTTCCTTTGGACCCTATCACGTGCCAATGTAGCCCAATGGCATCAGGTTGATTCAGGAATATGAAGAGCCTCAAACCGTACCTTCAGGGTCTTGACAAAGAAGTCTGACCATCTTGTAGGTGGGCGGGCACGTGATCTTTGACATCCCGTGGGATCCAGTCGGTAACGGTTCCTAGTCCAGCGGTTGTCTCCAAATCGCATTACATGTCCAGCCCATCTGATTTTCAATGCCTCGGCAAGCGAGACAGATTCTCTCGGCGGCGGAGGTCAGAACTCCGAATTCCTTCTCTCACTTGAGAGAAGGGAGGTGTGATATTCCAAGCATAGCTCTTACGATTCCTCTCTGGGAGACCCGAATAGCATTCTCATCCTGCTTTCGTAGGGCCCAGGCCTCTGAGGCGTATGTTAATGCAGGGAGAATGGGTGGAGTCAAAGAGATGTGCCCGAGCGGTGGTTCTTTGTCCTTTTAGCTATTTCTTCGATGCCTTTGAAGGCATTCCATGCCGCTCTCTTCCTCCTGCGCAGCTCAGGTTTTTAGGTCATTCATCATGTTGATTTCTCGACCTAGGTACACATAACTGCTGCATTCAGAGATGTTTGTTCCATTGACAGTGAATGGGGCCTCCGGAACTATTTCATTTTTCATAAACATGGTTTTCTTTAGATTCAGCTGTAGACCTATCTTTCCACATTCTCGGTTAAAGTCAGCCAGCATTTGTGCCGCTTGGCTAATGTTTGGTGTTATTAGAACGATGTCATCAGCGAAGCGGGGTGGTAGTTGCCGACCATCTATCTTCACTCCCCTTCCTTCCCATTCTAATTGTCACATGATGTTCTCGAGGGTGGTGCTGAAGAGTTTTGGTGAAATGGTATCACCCTGTCAACCCCTCTTTTGACATCAATGATCACTTCTTTGTAGAATGGTGAGATCCTGGTGGTGATTGATATATTATTCACCGTAGTACAGCTCACAAAGGATCTTGATGTATTGGGTTTGAACACCCTATTTGACTAGGGCTTCAATGACTGCTTCAGTCTCCACAGAATCAAAGGCTTTCTGTAAATCAATGAGCGTGAGACAGAGCGGCATCTTGTACTCCCCTACAAACCTCAATGAGCTTGGTTACTGTGTAGATATGGTCGATTGTGCTGAATCCTTTCCGGAAGCCTGCTTGCTCGCATGGTTGTCCTTCATCTAGTGTTCTGCTAATCCTGTTCAGGATGACTCGTGTAAACAGCTTGTAGATGACAGACAACAGGCAGATGGGGTGATAGTTGCCGCTGTCGTGAATGTCTCCCTTCTTGAACAGTAGATCTGTTCTGCTGGTTTTCCATTGGGAGGGTCACCTTGCATTCGGACAGGTATAGTGTGAAGAGCCGAGCTAGTGTATTGATGAGTGCCGACAGCAGATTCTTCAGGTGTTCGGGTCTGACTTTGTCTGGGTCTGGTGCTGTTCCCTTCTTTACCAACGAGATGGCATGTTGGATTTCAGAAGGGAGAATGTTGGGAATGACATATCCATCCTGTGGAATTTGGTATGTGGGCAGGTGGAAATGGCTATCAAAGAGATTTGAGTAGAAGTCCTGGATAATCTTCTCCATTGCCTTTCTGGAGGATGTGATAGATCCATCAGGGCGTCGGGAGGGCAGTCATCTTGGCCTTCTAGTTGGCGAAGGACAGGCGGGCAGCGCGAATGCTTTTCCCGGCTTCTGCTGCATCTTCCAGTATTTATGCTCTTCTATCTTTGAAGTCTTCTTTTATCACTTCTCTGCACCGTTTAGCAAGCTTGGAGCGTTAGCATTTGGTCTCCTGAGTCTCACACCTTGCCACGTTGGCGGAATAAGCTCAAGAGTTTCTGAAGACAAGCGTCCTTTTGGTGTCTTTCTCTCTCTCAGCATTCTTTGCACAATCATGGAGGTGCTAAGCCAGTCGTTTGTATTCTTCATCGATGTCGTCAATGATGGTATCTTCCCATATTGCTGCAATGGTGCCAAAGAGTTCCCAGTTGGTGGTCGTTCTGGGAGTTCTCTTCTTCAACTTTGCAGCCTTTTCTCCCCGTTGAGGGAAGTAGAATTTTGCACGAAGGAGGCGGTGGTTCGATCCTGTTTGGAATTTGGAGATGACAGCAATATCTGTCAGACAAAACCGTCGATTGAAGATGATGTGGTCAATTTCATTTGTGGAACTGTCCGCCAGGAGATTCCCATGTCCAATGTTTCGCTTCAGCCTTTTTGGAACTGTGAGTTCTCATGAATGGTCTTGGTGGACATGATGAACTCAGATAGTCTCTCACCCTGTTCCTTCCATTCTAGGCCATGGGTCCCAATGTGGAGTTCTTCAGCCGATCTTCTCGGTCCTTTCTTGGCATTAAAATCACCGACTATGATCTTGTAGAAGGTGTGATCTTTTTTTATAGAACTCCTCCAATTCCATGTAGAATTTCTCAATTTCATCTTCTTTGTATGTGGAGCTTGGTGCGTAGACAATGAAGATAGAAATTGCTGGCAGTGGACCACATCTGTTCAAATGTAATCGTCCTATTCGGTTTGTTAGGTATTCAAATGAATTAATGTTGACAGCCATGTTCGTGTTGACAAGTACACCAACGCCACCGATGCCTCTTTCTTTGCATTTTCCAAGGAACAATTCTTCTCGGTGTCAAATACAGCATGATGCATCTGGCGCCTCCTCGTCTCAGTCAGACCAATGATGTCGTACTTGATCTTTTGCGCTTGCACCATCAGATCCTCAATATATTTTTCTGATGCCAGCGTATGTGCATTGAAAGTACAGACAGTCATTTTAGTCCTTCGTTTTGGCAGCCTAGGATGGCCGTGAAATTTTATCAGGCACTGCTTGTTCGCCTTTCTTACTGCTGCCGTATTAAGGGCTCATTCGAGTCAGGAAAATAAACATTTCTCTTACTGGTTTTGGCATATCGAACATGCATCGGACAGTTTGCCAGGCTCTGCCATGTGGGCGCTATATTCTCATTACTTTGTGGGGCTCTCTCAGAGTGGTGGGTAGAATATTCCACGGTAATTTGAAGGTAAATCGTGCGGCTGCATGGCGGCCGCGCAAATGGGGAAAGCTGGTGAGTGAATTATTCCAATTAATACCAGCATGAATCTATCATGCAATATTGTAAATTGAGTTAAATACACTATTAAAAATGTTGATTTATATTATTTGTGATAAATTTTGTTTCAGCAACAAAAAACTTGATAGGAACCAACCAATCCAGTCTTTGGGTCAGACTTCAACATAGAAATACAGGGGGCCGGGGCAATAGCCCAGTGGGTATGGCATTTGCCTTGCAGCGGCTGGCCCATGCCAGCCCAGGTTCGATCCCGGCATCCCATATGGTCCCCTGAGCACTTCCAGGGGTAACTCCTGAGTACAGAGCCAGGAGAAACCCCTGAGCATCGCCGGGTGTGATCCAAAAAAGCAAAAAAAAAAATACAGGTAGAGTATGGAGAGAAATAAAATAGAAATGCTCATGAATTTCTGTTCACGAGGCACCGGGAGGGATGGTGGGTTCTAGCCCTGGTCTGCCACCCCAGCAGAATCTTGCAAGAAGCCAGAGGAACCCCCACCATGAGGGGCCACCATTTTACACATCCAGACCCCCTCTCATCAGAGCTCCACCCAGCAGAAGAGCCAATGCAGCCCAACTCTCATGGCCACTTTGTAGCCACACAGTTCATCAGTAAATACTTGAGATTATATGTGACTACAAGAGCATCCCACCCTTTTGGCAAAGCCTGGCAAGCTACACGTGTTGTATTTGATATGTCAAATACCAGTAACAATTATAGACCTCATTCCCATTACTGATGGAATGGTTTGAATCTCTTTATGTTCTTCGAACAAACAGATGCCATTGGGCTACACTATCATGTGACAGGACATAGGGAGATGATACTGGTGCTTGCTTGAGCAAATCTATGATCAACGGGAAGACAAGTGATACAAGTGATGAATCTAGCAAGTATAACACAGACCTGAAAACCACACACACCAGGGTCCTGTCACGTCATCCCCTGGTTTGCCTCTCCCCACTAGTAGAACCCAAGCAGAGCAGCCCACTGACTAAAGTCAGCTTCCTAAACCATATCGGTGACTTCTTTTTTATTTTTTTCTATTTTGGATCATAACTGGCCAGACTCAGGGTTCACTCCTGGCTCTGCACTTAGGAATTACTCCTGGTAGTACTTGAGGGACCAAATGGGATGCCAAGGATCTATCAAGCCCACATTGGCATTGTACAAGGTTCCCCAGTGACTTCTACTGAAGACTTGGTTTTCCTTTGCTAGCTGCAGTGAGCAGCTCCATTGCAGCTGACTCAGTTCCATACTTCAAATCTGTTCCTGCAAAATCTTGGACTTTTACTGATTTAAGTTAACTATTTCCCAAGACTTAGAAAAATTCCTAACTTCCCAGAACTTAGGCACACCAGAGACTAAGCAATATGGTCGAAATAAATAACCAGAGAGACACAAGACTTAAACCAGCCGACCACTTTGTATGATTTCTTCATGCTCTATAATTATTTGTCACATGACAAGTAACACAAAGATCCACTTCTCCTCTATAACACCCACGAAATGAGCCACTTTTAACCTATTCCTATACTAAGTTCCTCTCTTCTTGGGGAGTTTCTTTCTCCTTCTCTTATACTTTCCAATAAACTTCTATTTTATAATTCTGAATCTGAGCATCTTTACTTGAAACTTGGAGACTATGCACGACGCAGACACCCTCTAACACTACTCCTGCATCTCTATGAATGTAGAAATGATTTTTATGATTTATTACCTTGAGATTCTGAGGCATGTTCAGTGCAGGAAAGAATGGTGGAGTGGAAAAGTTGTACCCAGAGCCAGAGGGTTCTTCATCTTCTTTACCACTTCCTCAATGCTCTTGAAGTCATTCCACATGGTTCTCTTCCTCCTGCATAGTTCAGGCACTGGGTCATTCGTCAGGTTGATAAGAAGGCTACTCAGGTATCCCAAAGAGGAAAGAGTCATTCTTGGAGTATCACGCTTCACTCAAATGAGAGAAGGAATCCGGAGTTCCGACCTCCATCAATGATCAAGAATCAGGGACATTATCTCATGTTGGGTGACAGGTTTAGCTAATCTGGGAGCTTTGCTGTTTTGCCACTAACAGCTTAATCTACTTAAGCCAAGTTTCATTCTAATGAGATCTCTTTTCTATGTAAACACTGCTAGAGGGTGTGGCAGTTACAGAAGTCACCTTGACTCTGAATAACTTCTGATTTATACATCTACTAAGACTTCTATGTTTTCTAGATTGGGCACAGCTCCTCTTTATACCCACTGCCCCAGAGTGGGACAGTTAGAATTTACCAGGAGACTACCACCCTGGATACATTGAGACTATAGGAAGATTATAGGAAAGATCATGCTAGTTTGTTCTCAAGCTGGCAAGTGTGACCCTTTCAGCAT
>JAJIBD010033643.1:0-26447 GCA_021461705.1 Cryptotis parvus | reverse complement strand
CGTCCAGGTAGCAGGAAGTGGATTCCAACGCCCTGATACGCACACGCTCCACACATGGCAAGTGTGTGCTCACAGCGGTGGCTCCCAAACACTCGCGTGGGCTCTCACCCTGAGTCTCAGCAAAGAGGCCCCCTGAGAACCCTCCCAAATGACTCTCTGAAAACATGTGTTGTCAGTAGCTGTAGTGCTGATGTGTCTGGGATTGTCAGTAGGAAACCACTGTGTTCTGGAAATCCAGAGAAGTGAATCCAAGAACAGAACCTGGCCAGACTCCCCACACATCTGCCTAGAAAAAAAAAGCATGTCCTTATCAATACTGTTCCCTTATATGAGCTGTAAGGATCAACATAATTGCTGGCTAAGTGAGCAGGCATGGGAGGGGATGGAGGGTGGGAGGGAAATGCGGGTCTCTGGTGGTGGTGGTGGGGGCACACTGGTGGTGGATTGGTGCTGAATGATGAATCTCTCCAGCAACTGTGTACTTTGTAAATCACAGTGTTTAAAATAAATCATTAAAAAAATCAGCACAAACCCACAATGTGTAAGAGAAGGAAAAAAGAGAGAGGGAGAGAGAAAAGAGATAAAGAACCTGCCATTTAGGCAGGCCATGGGAGGGGGAGGGAATTGGGGACATTGGTGGTGGGAAATGGGCACTGGTGAAGGGCGGGTGCTGGAACACTATGTGGACCGAAACCTCCAAACATGAACAACGTTGTAATTGTATATCTCACGGTGGTATAAAAAAATGTTTTATTAAAAAAAAATCAGCACAAATGTTGTACTTTTAAAACAAGCAAGGGTGTGTCAAAACACATCCTTAAGTAGCTTTTAAATACATATGCTACTGCAATGATTAACAGCGATGGTTTAAGCATTAAGCAATCACTTGTTAGGTTCCAGAATATACAGGAATCTCTCTGATAGGCTCTTCTAAATAATGAAAGGACTAAGGACTATAAACAAAAAGAAATTTCAAATAAAAAAGTGCAGGAGATAGACACAGAAAGTACCAATTATGGGGCCGGAGCGATAGCCCAGCGGGTGGGGTGTTTGCCTTGCACGCGGTGCCGCACGGTTTGATCCCGGCATCCCATATGGTCCCCGAGCACCGCCAGGAATAATTCCCTGAGTGCAGAGCCAGGAGTAACCCCTAAGCATTGCAGGTGTGACCCAAAAGCAAAAAAAAAAAAAAAAAGTACCAATTACTTGAACAATAATACACCCCATATTATACTGTAAACCATGGAGTGGAGAAATTTTGGAGTCACCTACTGTAATTTCATTGGTAAGCATGTGAACTTACTCAAAACATGGGGAAAACAATGATAATAATAACCAAAAAATATTCAAAAAAAACACACATAAAAAAAAGACAAGCATATGAAAATACTCAGAAAGTACTGGTGAAAAAAAAATACAGCACAATGTTAAAAAGCTGAAGTCTTTGGTATTGAACCAAACATGAATTTCCCTGCTTTCTTGTCTCCATAGGTTATTTTCCAATTTTTTTTTAAAAGAAAAGTCTATTCATAGGGCCAGAGCAATAGCACTGCAGGCAAGGCGTTGGCCTTGCATGCAGCTAACCTGGGCTCGATCCCGGCATCCCATATGGTCCCTTGAGAACTGCCAGGAGTAATTCCTGAGTGCAGAGCCAGGAGTAACCCTGAACATTGCTGGGTGTGACCCCAGAAGCAAAAGAATTAAAAATAAATAAATTTTACTTGAATATAGACATTTACTGCTATAAATAGAAAAATCACAGTCCAACTTCTGAAAAGAGCAAGTCTATATTCAAATAATAGTATGTGTCCTACAGAACAGTTAATAGAGAGGGGGAAGCTTATTTTACATTTTCGATATTTAATGGAAAAAATATCAATCCAGTGAGATCATCAGGAAGAGGCTACGTGCGCAACAGTACCCTAAAAAGAATTAGAAGGAAACACAAGCAAGTGTTTTATTCTCATAAATCATAAATGCGCACCAAAAAGCCAAACACCAGCTGATTTCTATGATGTCCACTAGATTCACTTTAGCAGAGAGGACAGGGGAAATCCCAGGTCACAGCAGTTCCCCAACTCCCTCCTCCTCTCTCCCCACTCCAGACTCTAGGGAGACCCTCCAGGGTCCCAGCAGAAGTGCAGAGAGAAACAGACTTCAGCTCTGGGCCCATGGCTCCCAGGAGGCCGGGCACGGACAGAGGCCAGTGGGAACTGTCCACCTTTTTATGTCCACCTCCTTAGAAGCTAATCCTACACTGATGCTCCTCTTCTCCTGCCATGGGAAAGACCCTCATTCACCTTCATCAGTGGGCAGCCAGTGAGCTCTGGGACAGGGACTCACACGACAAAACAGAGAGAGCGAGCACAATGCGGCATTCCCAGGAGCTTCAGCTTCCTCTCTGGGCAGGAGCCCCTGGGAGCGCCTTCAGAGTGTGGGGTCCCCATGGGCCAGACTGAACCCCCCCGCCCCGGTCTGTCATCGTCCTCCCACCCTGCCATCCTGGCAGTCCCAGTGCCCCCGCAGGTAACACAGACCCAGACTTACCCTGGTTGTCGCTTGCATACACATGGGGCCGCTCACTGGTAGTTGGCCACTCGAGCACGGTATGGACAGTTCACAGGCAGCTGGAGATAGTTGGGTCCCAGGCGGTGACGGTGGGTGTCGGGATAGGAGAACAGACGGCCCTGGGGTCATCAAGGAAAGGTGCAGGATGTTGACTGTGCATAGCAAATAGACGAGGAGGAGGAGAAGAGGAGGGAGGAGAAGAGGAGGGGGACGAGGAGAAGGAGGAGAGAATGAAAAGGAGAGAGGAGGAGGAGGGGGAGGAGGAGGAGAAGAGGAGGAAGAGAGGGAATGAAAAGAAAGAGAAGAGGAGGAGAAGGAGGAGGAGGACAGAATGAAAAAAAAGAGAAAGAGAAGGAGGAGAAGGAGGAGGAGGAGAGAATGAAAAGGAGAAAAGGAGGAGGGAGGGGGGAAGAGGGGAGGAGGAAGAAGAGGAGAGGAGGAGGAGAGAGAGAATAAAAAGGGAAAAGAGAAGGAGGAGGAGGCAGAGAATGAGGAGGAGGAGGAGAGAATGAAAAGAGAGAGAGGAGAAGGAGGAGGAGGAGGAGAAGGAGAGTAGGAAGAGGAGGAGGAGGAGAGAGAATGAGAAAAAGAGAGAGAGGAGAAGGAGGAGGAGGAGGAGAGGAGGAGGAGGAAGAGGAGGAGAGGAGTAGGAGGAGGAGAGGAGAGAGGAGAGGAGCACAGCCATGTACTTCATGCTCACACAGGACGCACTCTGTACAGTTACCACGAAACCCTGGCCTGCACCAAGAAGCAAAGTCTCTCCTCTCTGACAAAGTGGGTGGGCCAGACCTGAACACATGCAGCACAGCCCCCCTACCTAACAGCTTCCCTCTGTCCCAGGTCATTGTCTCTTGACATCACGGTGCAGTATCCTCTACTACGTGATTCCCTAAGGGCATGTTCAGTGGCAACAGAAATTTGCGACCCCTAGCAACCTGGAGCCATGAACTCGTCCCCGTCCTCCTGCCCTCCCCACCTCCTTCTTCCGCAGTTGGGGCTCTAGGGAAATCCATCCTTCGGCTCAAAAACAAAAAAGCAGCAAATTTCTGCAAAAATCCAGCCTAGAAATGACTCCGAGAAGAGCCTCGCGTGCTGTGAGCTGAACCAGGCCAGACATACCTTGACCTCTGAGACTTTCCTCGACAGAAACCCAGTGCTAGACAAAGCAAGCTGGCTCCAGGCCCTGGGTGCGAGATTAAAGGATTCAGGGCGTGTTCCACACAGTCTCGCTCCTCAGTCAACAGCCTGCTCTTGGCTGGGACTCGCGTACCTCCCAATAATCGTTTCAAATCATCTACGGCAGTGTTCAAACGACTGGTCCTGTAGCGCTGACTAAGAGCCGGCTGTAATTTAGAAGCCAGTTGCCTCCCTATGACTCAAAACAGCCTCAGCTGAGCTCTGCCTATGCCCCGGGAAAGGGGGACGTGCACGAGCCATCAGCAACTCCTGTTGGACTCTGCCACCACTTTGGTTCTTCAAGTCCTGTAATTTATCAGACAAACCTGTACCACCTTCATGGGGTCCCCAAATGCCAAGCATGGGCACTGGGCAGTAAGACCCAGAAGACTCGGGTGCCCCACGGGGCCCTGTTCCCCTGTGCCCTGAGGACCGGGCAGAGAGCAGAACAAAGCCCTCCCCCATGTACTAAGTCCACTGCTCTGGGAGGCAAGAAAAGCTAGAGCTGTGCCCACAGGTACTGGGACACTCCCCTTCTGTGACTAGCCTCACACTCTGCATCCATCTCGCCATGGTCCGGTTGGCTGCTCTGGGACAAGGAAATTACCACCAGGAGGCAGGAGAGATATACAGCAAAGAGGGCACTTGCCTTGCAGGCAGCCAAGCTGGGTTCAGTCCCTGGCTCCTCATATGGTTCCCTAAGCCACACCAGGAGTGATCCCTGAATGCAGAGCCAGGAGGAAGCAAGCTCTGAGCACTGCCAGGCGTGAACACAATGGCCATAGACGGGGGACTTGAGCACTTTGGTGGGGGTGAAGGGAGATGGAAACCAAGATCACAAATGGCAACATCTCTGCCAACACCTTAACAATAATTTGCTGGTGTGCTCTTTATTCTCAGCCCTATTTGATAGCCCTGGGTTTTGTTTTGTAAGTGAAAGTTTGCTTCTCTCTCTCCTATAAGGCTTTTTACAAATGCTTGTGCTGAAGAACTTTTCTGAATAGACACAGGAAGACAGTAAAGGTGGTGCATTTATTTGTTAATTAATTCTGAATTAATTACTCTTGGGCTTCTGTCATATTTCCTAACTAAAAATCTCAGTTGCCTTTAGATTGATTCTAACTCCTCGCACCCCAAAAAATGAAGGTCCCAACATGGGACTGAATGGAACCAGGTAAAAGAGCTCACCTTGGCTTCAACATGGGACAACTAAGTATCAGTAAACAATATTCAGTACAAGATCTTGGAGCAAGCTCTGTTCCTGACACAAAAATAAAGAGCAAGGTCAAGTTCTGTTCTGACCAAAAGATAAACAGTGGATCAATAGGACCCTGAGGGGTCTTGGGAATGATCAATCTGGCGAGAGGAATGCAGTCTAGGCTGTATGGCACCCATCTTCCCAGGAAAGGTACCCTAATCCCAGGTGTAGATAAATGTGTTTCTCTTACTGTATTTATACAAAAATGACTAGGAATATTATTGAAATGACAGGTTACCAGCCAAGGATGAGAAAAAAACAATGTGCCCAAGGTTCTTCTCTAGGAGCAGGGCATGGCCCTTCATGGTTTTGCCCGTTAGGGGAAGCTCCCTCCCACTCAGTGTTTGGGGATAAAGAGCCTTTACCTCTCTGTAATCCCTGCCCCCAGCCCCTTTTTGTAAAAGCATATGTCTCTGGCAGATTTGGTTTTGGTGTGATGTGTGTGTGGAGTAAGTTGGAGTGAGGGAGTGTGTGGAAAAAATTAAAGCCTTTGGGGCCAGAGGCGATAGTCCAGTGAGGATGGCGTTTGCCTTGTACAGCAGCTGACCCTGGTTTGATCCCGGCATCCCATATGGTCCCCTAAGCACTGCCAGGAGTAATTCCTGAGTGTGGAGTCAGGAGTTACCCCTGAGCATTGAGGGGTGTGGACCCAAAAAAGAAAAACAAATTAAAGCCTTAATGTTCTAGAACTGGTGGTCATGCTTTTTGTCCATCGGCCAGAGGAGACAGCCATCAACCCCAAACACGGCCAGGGAACCCCCAGACTCAATATCTGTTGGGGACCCCAAACGTCCCAACAATGATTTGAAGAGTCAAAAGAAAAGGCAACAAAACTGATCACCATGTCCCTATGGAAAGGCTGCTGGGCATACCCTCCAGGAGGGCACTGCCACCTCCGTTCCTGCCGATGGCCCCGCCCCACATACCTACTCTCAGCTCAGACACTGCCAAGCCTCCTCCAGTGATGCATCATACGCACAGCGAAGGCCCCATTCCTTTACTCATTCCTTCCGTATTTCAAAGACTCAAACCACAGCTCACGAGCAGCCCCCAAAAGCTAACCAAATGGTCCATCCCTGACAACTCCACTCCAGGGCGTTAGAATTCACAACGGTAATTCACAGTCGGGAAACTGGGAAGGAAAATGAGACCAGACCATCCTGGTGGAACCTAATCATGGTCTTGCAGCACTTTTCTAAGAATGTGCTTAAATTTATCCACAGCCAGCATGCTACACTTAAAATGCCCATCCCAGGGACTGGAACTGTAATACAGCAGGGGAGAGTACTAGCCTTGAATGCAGCCAACACGAGTTCAATTCCCAGCACCCCAGACACAGTCCCCCGAGAACGAGCAGAAGTGATCTTTTGAGGGCCGAGCCAGGAGTAAGCTCTGGGCACTACCGGGTGTGGCCCAAAAAGGAAATAAAATAAATACAATAATAATAACAATAACAACAACAACAACAACAATAATAATAAAAAAATGTCTGGCTCAACAAAATGCTGATAGATAAAGTCTTTGGATTCCTCAGCTTGGGTCCCACAGTTCTGCCCACTGAGCTCTCCGCCACGATAACTTCATGCCTTGAACTCGCTCCCCGCAATCAGGTTCCTTCAACCCCAGGCAGGCGAGGTTCCCAGTATCTTGCCTTCCTCCGCTTCCAGGTTCTGCGCAAGCATTTCTGATCATCCTCTATAACCTGCCAGACTTTCCTCTTCTCTGTTCCCAGCCGGTGCCACCACCAACCCCACGGCTTTCCCTTCTTTTCTATTTCTCACCCAAAGGAATGAGCTGCGTGATTCTGCAGATCCTATTTCCCAAAAAAGGAAACAGACCTTTCTTTACCTAAAAGGGACCATTGCCCAAAGTTCTTCAGTATTTAAGGGACCTCTCTGCCACAGGCTTGCCTACCTGTGTGATCTCATCTCTGCTAAGCTTGAGGAGAGACTGTTTACATGGTCCCTTGTACAGACACTCCCCCTCCTGCCTGTGTCTCTGTCAGCACCTGGGACAGTGGGTCACATGCAGGAGGGAGGAAACTAATCATTTTATATCAGTTAAGTTGAGCAGAATCAAAGGGAAAAACTCATTTCCTGTCAAAAGTCTCTGGTATTCCCAATATTAGAGCAAAAAATAATTATTATTAAAAAGCCAGGGGATCTTAGGTCACCTCCATGAGTCCTGAACAGGAGCTTATATACAAGAAGCCACTTGAATCACTCTGCTTGGACCCTGTGGTAAATCTTTTACCTGTTTCATGGTCATAGTCCAAAAAACACAGATTGATTCACTTAGTAATTATCTAACCAATTATTTACACATACACACACAAAAATATTTTTTAATTTCTGTACTATTGAAAGAATATACCAGGAAGGAGAAAAAATATCAAACACCTCAGAAACTCACCATCTGAGACAAAGGGTCACATTGACTTACACCTTTATGCACAGGCAACATAAACTGGGTTCATGAAAATCATCTCCGGATCCTTCTTAAAGATGGGAAATTTGAGGGTCACAGAGAAGGAAAGGAATCAAGTTTTCCTGACCGATGCGTTACAATCAATTACCTCTAATCCCCTCCCATTGGGTTCAGGGTGCTGTATTCTGCAAATGTTTGAGCATTCCTAACATTTTAAATTAAGAGACTAAATGTCGAAACCTTAACATATTGAGGGGCATTATGAAATGAGGTTGTTATATGATGCCCGTGTCTAGATGTTTCATCGGGATTACAGGAATTAAAGACTAGATTAATCAGAGGTTAAGTGTGATGCTCTAGTTCATTCCTACAAAAGGCTGTGCCACACTGCTCTGTGTGCGTATTTGTGTGTATGTGTGTGTCTGTGTGCGCACATGTGTGTGTGGGTGCATGTGTATCTGTGTGTGTGCATACATGTGTGTCTGTGTGACCATGTGTGTGCATGTGCATGTGTGCATGTGTGTGTGTGTCTCCACTCCCCACTCCTGCCTTAGCAACTCAATACCCAAGACTTACCTGAAGCATTTTGTCAGGGCTGGGCTCAATGCCAGGCGGCATATTGCTTGGGTCAAAGGCAATCTGCTCAACCTCAGCAAAGTAATTGACTGGGTTCCAGTTTAAGACCAGTTTACCAACTGGGATGAGAGGGTAGTCGTTATGAGGCCATATCTAAAAGCAATGCCACATTCACAATTACCTGGTAGCCCATCAAAAGAAATCAAAGCACCCCCCCACACCAGCTTTCAAATATAATGGAATCAATAATCATAACTGATTTTTTTTAAGTCAACATAACAGAATTAAGAACTAAAGGTGAGTGCCTTGGTTTAATCTTTCTTAACAGTCAATATTTGTCCTGGGCAAAATGTACATCAGATTTTCAGACTTTGGTCCCTGCAAATAACACTGTAGCAAGTCACCTTGCTGAAATCAATAAATTTACCCAACAGGGGATAGAAGTACCCCGCTGGTGAGCACCGGCTCCCAGGCTGGGAAAGAAAGAGAGGCCCCGCCCTGTGGACATGCCCTCCCATCAGTGTCAATGAACACTGCATGGAATTAGGGACCAAGAAACTCTGTGCAAGTAAACAACTCAATTATTAACCAGCTCACCTTGGTTAAATCAAATGGGTTGAATTCAAAAAGTTTCTGCCTGACTGAACGTCATGACCTGGATGTAGAAGGTCCAGGGACGGGGTAGTTGCCGGTGGCGATGGCATTGAAAAGGTCCCGGAGGCCGTAGTCAGGGTCCTCCTGGGAAAGGTCTGGCCGCATCCTCCACGGAGAGGTTTCTGATGCCCTGGTCAGTCTAAACACAGCGTGAAAGGGAGTTCAGACAGTCCCCCTCTTAATGATACCTTAGATCGTCCCCTTGCAGGGAGAAAAGCTTTTCAGTGCATCCCTGCCAGCACCAGAAACATAAAACCTGAGAGTCAAGCACAAAAGGAGCATTTTCTGAGTGAGATCTGTCAGAGGGAAAGGAGCAGATATAGAATGACAGCATTCATCTGTGGACATAAACAAAATTAGTTATAATTTTAATTAATTTTATAATGGAGCCGGGGCGATAGTCCAGCGGGTAAGGCATTTGCCTGGTATGCAGCCGACCTGGGTTTTATCCCTGGCATCCCTTATGGTCCCCGAGCACTACCAGGAGTAATTCCTGAGTGCAGAGCCAGGAGTAACCCCTGAGTATCGCTGGGTGTGACCCAAAAGAAAAAAAAATAGTATGAGACTAATGCAAGGCCAGGCAAATGGGTCAGGAGGACTTATCCAGGGTTGGAATCTACCACAAAGATGGGGAGTGGAGGGTAGGTAAGATAGAGAAGGAACCAGTTTGACAATAATAGTCAGGAATAGTAACACTGGACTAGAACTGAGTATGGAAAGTAGGTGAGGAATATACATAATAACCTTTCAGTGTCTTGTTTTTTCAAAACACAATGTGCAAAAGGAGAAAGAGAGAGACAGAAGAAAATTGCCGGCTGTAGAGGCAGATTCTGGGGAGTGGGGAGGGAAACAGGCCACACTGGTACTGGGAAATGGGCACTGGTGGAGGGATGGGTGCTGGAACACTGTATGACTGAAACCCAATCATGAACAGCTTTGTAATGTTCTACTACATGTTGATTCAATTTTTTTTTTTTAAAAAAGGAGCATTTCCCACATAGGGGAAGGTGAACATCCCAAGGTCTGAAAGAGAAAGAAGCTTGCTGCCTGACCAAGATGAATGCTCTTAGTTTCTGGACCCAGGTAAAAGATCAGTAACTGGAGTGGTAGTATAGCGGGTAGGGAGCTTCCCTTGTATGCAGCTGCCCTGGGATGGATCTCCAGCATCCCATATGGTTCCCAAGCACCCCCAGGAGTAATTTCTGAGTGCAGAGTCAGGAGTAACTCCTCTCTTAAAAAAAAATAAATAAGGGGTCAGAGTGATAGTACAGCGGTAGGGCATTTGCCTTGCATGCAGACAACCTGGGTTCAATTTCTCGGCATCACATATGGTCCCCTGAGCACTGCCAGGAGTAAATCCCGAGTGCAGAGCCAGGAGTAACCCCTAAGCATTGCCGGTATGACCCAAAAAAGAAAAAAAAAAAACCTTAAAAATAAATAGATAGATAGACAGACAAATAAGTAAATAAATATATAAATAAATAAATGAATGGATAAAATAGATAAATAAATAGATGGATAGGATAGATAGATAGATAGATAGATAGATAGATAGATAGATAGACAGACAGAGAGGACAGACAGACAGACAGACAGACAGACAGACAGACAGACAGACAGACAGACAGACGAGACAGACAGATAGATAGATAGATAGATAGATAGATAGATAGATAGATAGATAGATAGATAGATAAAGTAGATATAAACAAGCCCAGAGAGATCACACGCCATCCCACCTAGGGATGAGGGGTATGGTCAGCCAACAAAACAGCTCCTCAGAAACAAAAGTTATCCATCAACTAGACGGATATTCCCATCCTGGGAAAGAAAAGAGAAAGGAGGAATAGCTCTTGATCCCTGCTCAGTGTTTAAGAGGAGATGTGGGTGGTAACAGGCCTTGAAGCTCCTCATCCAAAGTACCTTATAGTGGAACTTGCAATACACTGCTTCTCCGTGTGCGTTAACCAGCTTGAAAGTGTGTGATCCATATCCGTTCATGTGCCTGTGGCCATCTGGAATCCCACCGATCACTGAACAGGAAAGACACCTGAGGAAGAGAAAAACAAAACCAAGATGTTTCCCCTTTAAAGTTAAGCGTCCTATAATTTTAAGACATTCTAAGTTTCCAGAAAAATCCTTAGTAGAGAACATTCTAGCCAATTACCCACAGGAAGAGTTATCATTATTACTTAAACACACACACACACATTCTAAAGCAGAATAATACGCAAATCCTTAATCACGTGGCTCAAAACATCCAATAAAAGAAAGCTAAAAACAAATCTGAAAAACTAGCCTAACTCGGCTTCATTTTAATAGGAAATTTGTTCAGCATCACTTTCCCTTACTCAAAGCTTCACTGCGTTCTAGAGTCTTTCCCTTTAACACTGCTGACACAGGTAATGAGTTAACATCACTGGAGGGCTATGAGAGGGAGGCGCACAAACTCCATCATCATGAACTTTCTGCTCTTTGTTTTGGTTTCTCACACACAACAATGCTCAGGGCTAATTCCCTTGCTCTGTGCACAGGGAACACTGGGATGCCAGGGACTGGCTGTGTACAAGGTAAGTGCCCTCTCCATGTATTATTGCTCCGGCACCAAAATCCATCATTACAAAGCCCTTAAGGATAATGAAACCTCCCCACTGAAAAAACAATCCAGAAACCAGTTCCAGCCAGAGAGCCAGAACTGGTGCATACAGCCAGAGGTAGAATTATCAGTTCCAGTCCACAAGGGCCAGAGAAAATGGAAATGCTCCCACCTGATGAAGAGACTCAGGCCTCAGGCTCCAGAAGTCCCATACCATGTCTGGGTCCTTCAGGTGTGTTTGAGGGTTTCTCTTTTGACTGTGGATAAAAAGATGGAAACTAAATGGAAAAAGAGAGAGAGAGAAGAAACTAAGTTTACAGGAATTATGGTGTCTCATATATATGCATGTATATCGCCTCTGTTCCATTTAGGAATTATGATTCTGAAAGATCACACTCTAGAATGCTGGCTGTGATTCTGGGTTTTCACGTTTTCATTTGTTTTGTTTTATATTTGGATCATACTCAGTAATGCTCAGGACTTACTCCTAGCTCTGCACTCTAGGGAATTATTCCTACAGTGCTCAGGCTGACTATATGGGATTAAAACCCCAGTTAGTCACATGCAAAGCAAGCCTCCTACCCACTGTATTATCGCCTCCTACCCCGAACTCTAGAAAGTTAACCTGCCTGACTTTAAAATGAAACAGACTCAACAGACCAACAGACATAACTAGAAGCTCTTAGAGTATTTCAAATAGAATCAAAGCTCTAACAGCTATTTGAAGGGCAGAAAATGTACACACACACACACACACACACACACACACACACACACACACACACACAACCCTCCTAAACGCACAACTCCCACTGACTGGAACGCACAATGAAACCTTCTCTGTCTCTAGGGCACCGCCTCTCTATTCATCACCTGCCCTGGGCTAAGAAAACCAGGCTATTCCCATGACCTAATGGATCCTGGGATGCCAAACCTAAGACCTACATAACATAACTATGCGTATTTGATCTTAGAGAAAGATACACAATATGCACGAACAAGGCACTCTTGACAGCCCAGATTCCCTTCTTATCAGCATTTCCCCTCAAAGGTCAAGCTCTATAGAGTAGCTGAAATCAGCAAACACTGCGGTATCCAAAGTACCACACCACCTACCAATATGGCGTCCCTGATAAAGAAAATGGGGGTGTTGTTTCCAACGAGATCCCAGTTACCATCTTCTGTATAAAATTTCACTGCAAAACCACGAGGGTCCCGAACAGTGTCTGCTGAGCCCGCCTCTCCAGCTGGAAGATTCAAAAGTGGGAAGTGAAGCATTTGCTAGAGTACTAAGGCTCCTCGCACAGCTACACTGAGCTCTCACCTTCCAATCCATTCATTTCCTAGAAGGAAATTAGGTATTCGGAGTGCCTGGGTTATTATTTCTACCACCCAGGAGCTGATTCAGGCTATGAATTAAAGAAAGGAATTCACGGAGACTAATAAGGCAGTGGATATAATAACAGCTGAGTAAAATTATCCATTTACCATAAAAAGATCTTCTTTCCAAAGGGCAATTTAAATTAAAATGAAAACGAGGGAGGGCAATAATTGTGATGATTAAGGTGGTGAACAAGAGAAAAGGTGAGCTGCCAGTACTATGGAAGTCAATATTAGGAAAGAAAGTTAAAAACAAGAAGTTCTTAGTTTCCATTTATTTTTACACTTCCCTGGATTTAAAAAGGTATAAACACAGACTAACACTGCAACAATTCATCTCTAAGCAGTAATCCCACTAGCAAAGCAGACCTATGAAATACAAAAATTGTCTACAAACCATTAGTAATTAACAATCAACACCTCACCCTGACCATGGATGGCATTGGGGGCATTAGGGAGGGGCGGGTCAGCTTTGGGGCAGCTGTGACTGTAGTTACTGAGATTCCTCCACCATACTTCAGACTTGCTGTGAAGCTCTGACACCACAGAAAGCTCTTTCCAAATATTACAGAACAAACCAAGTGGTTGACACTATCAGCCTGATTTCCCCTCAAACTCCACAGTAGCTTTCACCAGTGACTTCCTACAGGCCTCAAAAACTATTTCTCCCTATTATACAGCTTTGCTCTAATTCGGAGAAGTGCTTGTTTTTTCTTTTTCTTCTTTTTTTTTTTGTTGCTTCTGTCTTTTTTTTTTTAATGCTTGTCTTGGAATTAACTTGTGTGAATGTTAAAGAGCCTACAAGCAGGTTCTTTCTAGTCCACATGAGAGAGCCCCAGCATTCCTGCATCACGCAGGGACTCACCAACAGTGGAGAACCGGACAGCGATGGGAGTCCTCTCTTCTTCCAACGTGCTCAAAACACCTTGGCCTTGGAGTACTTCGGGATGTCATGCGTGACCTCAAAGTAGCCAAAGGCCCCTAGTAAGGAAGTCACAGAAATCCTCATCATGAGACCTTCACCCAACACCACTGGGTCCTCAACAGGCATAGGGGTAATGAGGGGAAATGAGGACTTAGCACTGGGCTTGTGGGAGTGAGTGGAGGGCGATATCCCCCATCATCAAGTGCTCAACCGAGTAAGAAACTTCTGGGGCTGAGAGGAGAAGGACATGAGTGAGGCCAGAGGAACTGGCGAAGGGTGACCCAAAGGCCTGGGTCTCAGAGAGCTTCAAACACATTTATATCCTAGTGGGGGAAACTGAGAGCGAAGGAAGGAGAAAATAGCAAGTGAAAAAGTAGATCAGGGGACGGAGCAATAGTACAGTGGGTAGGGCATTTGTCTTGTATGGTGGATCCCCAAGCACAGCCAGAGTAATTCCTGAGTGCAGAGCAAGGAGTAACCCCTGAGCATAGCTGGTGTGACCCAAAAAAGCAAAGAAAAAAAAGTAGAAGAGACAATGAATAAAGGGTGCCAAGCAAATCGCATTTACAAACCTCCTTAATGAAAAAGACACCCCCCCACCCCTAAAAAAAGAACAGCTGCGACAACTGAAAGGGCTCTTACAGAAGAAGAAAAAAATAAATTAGGAGTCAGAGGAGAGAAACATTTTCTTCTTTTCCATAGCACTTTTATTTTCCTATTGAATATTTTTCTTTTCTTGAAAACATCACCTGCCCCCGCCTTGGGCCTGAGTGACAGTTCAGCCAGTAAGGCGACTGACGGCCTTGCACACGGCCAACCCCGATGCAATTCCTTGAACCCCACATTCTACCAGGAGTGATCCTAGGAGGTAAGCTCTGAGAACTGCCAAGAGTGGCCCATAAACCAAAAAGAATCACTTGATCACTTGAATCCCGTTATTCATCGATTTGCTCGAGTGGGCGCCAGTAACATTTCCATTGGACCCTATCACGTGCCAATGTAGCCCAATGGCATCTGGTTGATTCAGGAATATGAAGAGCCTCAAACCGTTTCTTCAGGGTCTTGACAAGGAAGTCTGACCATCTTGTGGGTGGGCGGCCATGTGATCTTTTGACATCCAGTGGGATCCAGTCGGTACTATTGCTCTGGCCCCAAGCACCATTTGTTTTTATTGCAGAAATAACAGATGATAAGGGTGGGAATAAACCAAAAGAATAAATCAATGAATAAATATAAAAAAGCAAAGCACCACTTCCACCCTTATCATCTGTTATTTCTGCAATAAAACAAATGATGCTTGGGGCTGGAGCGATAGTCCAGCAGGTAGAGTGTTTACCTTGCATGCGGCCGGCCCATGCCAGCCAGGGTTCGATCCCGGCATCCCATATGGTCCCCCCGAGCACTGCCAGGAGTAATTCCTGAGTGCAGAGCCAGGAGGAATCCCTGAGCATTGCCAGGTGTGACCCAAAAAATTTAAAAAAAAAAAAATGGTGCCCAGGGGCTATTCCTGATTTCTGCGCTCAGGACTGGCCCCTTAGCATAGCTCAAGCACATTTGTGCCTTCCCTCCTGTACTGCCTCTCTGGCCCCTTGAAACTGCTTAGCCCCAATGCTGTGAAAGCTAGCCCTCTCTAACACACGAACACAGCACTCACCTGCTCCTTTGCGTGGTACAACTCGCTCGGGAATCCTCTCTCGGTCAAAGTGAGCCATTTCATCAGTGAAAACCACATCCTGAACAACCAGAGGCCCCTCGGGGCCCGCTGTCATTATGTTAAGCTTGTCGCCAATGGGATTTCCAGCCCGTGGTCAGCACATCAGGCTTTGAGAGAACATGAAAGGGAAAAGGTGGGGAGGGAGGTCAGTACTGTGGAGTCTTCCATGTCTCGGGTCCATCACCTTTCAATTTTGATACCTTCTGGGTCCAAACTCTCTATATTTTCTATGCGCAAAGCCCTGAAACATTCCAAGAAAACCCATTGCCTTGATGGATCTCAGCAACACTCTACTAAGAAACATAGCCCAAGTGAAGAAAGAGCGGCTACATAACCTGACCACCTGCCTGGCCCCAACTGGACACAGCCATCAGGCTCTGGATGACAAATTAATAATGGGGCCAGAGCAGTAATACAGCAGGAAAAGTGTTGCCTTGCACACACCTGCATGTGGCTGACCCAGGTTCGATCTCCGGCATCCCTCTGGTCCTGGGCACCACCAGGGAGTAATTCTTTTTTTTTTTGCTTTGTTTTATATTTTTGGGTCACACCTGGAGATGCTCAGGGGTTACTCCTGGCTCTGCACTCAGGAATTACCGTTGGCAGTGCTGAGGGGACCATATGGGGGTGCCGGGGATCGAACCCAGGCTGTATGCAAGGCAAGTGCCCTACCTGCTGTACTATCGCTCTGTCACCCAGGAGCAATTCCTGAGTAACGGGCCAGGCGTAAGCCATGAGGTACCACCGGTAGGCACCCCTTTCCCCTCCAAAAAAACATGAGACCAGAGCTGAAAGAATGGGTCATAAAGACATCTTTTATTTTAATTTCTTAGAGGATTGTATCAAGTGGCGTTCAGGAACCACTTGGACCATACCCAGAGGGGTTGGGGGGGAGGGGTATGTAGCGCCTGAGGGTAGAACTGGGCCTGGCACTTCTAGGCATTTGCTCAGCCACTTGATCCGTCAAGCTCAACCACACCCCCAGCTCCTAGACCAGGGAAAGGAAGGTTTTAGAAAATGATTTCAGATAAACAGTACCAGGCTTTCACCCCAAGATGGTGAGAGCTCATAAAAACCATTGCATAGCTCTGCCCAGTGGGAGTCTATGCCCTTGTTTGTTTGTTTGTTTGTTTTTACAAGCAAGAGAAAAATGAAAGAAGATCCAGTGATGATGTCAGTGCCAGGTTTCCTCTAGGGAAATGATATTTCTCATGCAAATTAGCCCAAAGACCATAAGAAAAATCGTGTCATTGGCTGTAACCCATTCTGTACTGTAAATACTATTTCTGGAACACAGAGCAGAGAGGAAAGGCTTTTATCTCAGCTTAAGTCTCCCCATTAGCCAATGAGATCAACATTATGATTCCCACTTTAACGGGTGATGTTACGTATCCAGAAAGCTGAAGGAACTCTGCACAGTAATAACAAGGCACAGGTTCACCTGTTGTATACATCAAATCTGGGTGAGCAAAAACAGGTTTTCCAACTCACTGATCACTTTATAATGAGAATTTTTTTTTGAGATGAAAGAGCTCTTCCATTGATACACAAGTTAAGGCTCTCACTGACTTTGAGAGCAGCATTTACTCAACACATTAAAAGCCCTTATTGGGGTGAAAGCAATAGCACAGGGTGTTTGCCTTGCACGGGCCAACCTGGGTTCGATCCCCGCACCCCATATGGTCCCCCGAGCACCACCAGGAGTAATTCCTGAGTGCAGAGTAAGAAATAAGACCTGAGCATCGCTGGGTGTGACCCAAAAAGCAAAATAAGTAAGTAAATAAAAGCCCTCGTTAAAGTGTTCATGTCCGGCTGCCAATTACGCACACATGCCTCTCCGGCAACACTTGACCCTTTTTGGCTTGCCTCCATCCTCCTCCCCCCCTCAACTGGGCTAAAAGTGTGTTCCTGTGTGCCACAGAACAAAAACGTTCCTTTGAACCACTGTTTTTTTCCCCCTCAAGGCAGGATCTTCCTTTTTTATCTAGACCCCTGGTCACTGGCATGATGCCCAATAGACCAACATGTATGCAGTGGGTAAGACCCCAGTGTGAGAATAAATAAACTATGGAACAAAATGTTTATTTTTTTCAATCCGGTCCAGGTATGCTGAACCAGAGACTCTCAGACATGGGGGCAGAGCTGCTACTTGCTCTCCCTGTGCCCAGCGGCTCATGAGGCGCCCGGGAAGCATGGTGGGTTCTAGCCCTGGCCTGCCACCCCAGCAGAGCCTCACAACAAGCCAGACGACCCCCCCAACTCCATGGGGGCTGCCGTTTCCACATCTCTCATCACAACTCCACCCAGCAGACCAGACTATCACAGCCCAGCAGTGCAGTTCATCAATAATTGCTTTATTTAGAGGTGACTACAAGAGTATGCCACGGCGCACGGCAAGCCTGGCAAGCTGCCCGTGTCATATTTGATATGCCAAATACCAGTAACATTTATATTAGGTCATTCCCATGACCTAATATAATGGCTTGAGGCTCTTTATGTTCCTGGAGCAAGCGGATGCCTTTGGGTTCTACTGGCATGAGAGAGGACATATGGAGATATTACTGGTGCCCGCTCTAGCAAATAGATGATCAACGGGAAGATAGTGATAGTGATAGTGATGGAACAAAATGAAATGCCAGGAAAAAATATTTCCAAGTAGGAGAAGGAAGCAGCCGTCACTGGCTGTCACTCTCTCCGCATATCTCCTCTGAAAAAGAAAAGGAATTGGGAGACCCTGAGTTCAAATTCTGATCAAACACCTCCAGGAGCTTGTGAAAACTGCCACAGCAATTGGCAGAGACATACTAGAGCCTGGCAAAGACCAGAGCCACGCCAGTAATAAGTAAAAGTTCAAGTAAAATTCCATTTGGCTGCATTGTTGATATTTTTGGCTAGAACTGAGACATGAAGCCATTTTCCTAGGAGAAGTCAGGCTGGCCGTCTCTGGTGAAACCATCGTTACTGGCATATGGTTTCCACTTACTAACGTCTGACGCTCACAGTAACTCCAAGAATTTACCAAATCCCCTTGGGAAAGGGGAGTGGCTATATAGGAGAAGAGGTCAGCGGGCTGAAGAAGGACATAGAGCTGATGTAGAAGCTACAGGTGTCAGTGTAGTGCACATCTGAAACTTACATACCGTTATAATGTGATGCAACATCAATGAAAAATATTTTTTTTTTTCAACTATTGGAGAATACAAACTAACTTCCAATCCCAAAGGCTTGTGATGATACCTTCTCATTCCCAGAAGAATATATCTGATATCTCCTGGGGAAATGGAGGGGCCTGAGTAATATATCAGCGGGTAGGGATTTGTCATGCATGTGGCAGACTGTGTTCAATGCATCCCATATGGTCCCCGAGCACCAGTAGGAGTAATTCCTGAGTGTAGAGCCAGGAGTAACCTCTAAGCATTACCAAAAAGCCAAAAAAAAAAATAAAATAAAATAAAAGAACACAAATGGAAAGCTGCATGGGTAAAGCAGCTGTGGCACCTATATACAGTGGAATACTATACAGCAGTTAAAAAGTGAAATCTTGCAGTCTGTTGCAGCTTGGATGGATCTGAAGGACTCATGTTTAAGCAAAATAAGTCAGAGGGAGTTGGACACATGCAGGATAATCTTACTCATCTGTGGAACACAGAGCAACAAACTAATGCAAGAGACAGTTTCGCATGATGACACACCCTTGACTGTGGGTTACAGATCTGAGATTACCAGGCAAGGCAGGAAGGATGAGGGGGAACAAAGACGTTAGCACAACATAAGGGTATTGGCTATTTTGGTGGTGGTGAGGTGCAGTAAGTGTACACCAAAACCATTAATGTTAAGGGACAGAGAGATAGAACAGCAGATAGGCTGTTCTTGCATGTGGCAGACCCAGATTCATTCCCAGCACCCCATATAGGACCCCCAGCTCACCAAGAGTGATCCCTGAGTACCGAGCGAATGGTAAGCCTTGAGCAACATACGGTGTGCCTCTCCAACAAAATAAACCATAAATGTTAATACTATTGTAAACATGTTACCTAAACTACAATTTACCAAAAAAGAAAAAGTATACAAATAGGGGTGAGGGAAGGGCAGGAACGGAGCACTGGCCTTGCATGAGTGAGGACCTGGGTTCGATCCCCAACACTACACAAACACACACACACACACACACACACACACACACACACACACACCACAAATGGATCTTGTTAGTATTAAGCAAGTTTAATGAAAGTGTCACAACAGGCTACCTCAGAGGTGTGCTGACTACTTACTGCTGTTGCACACTCAGTCTGTGTGGCAGTAGGCTACCAGCAAAGTCGGGAGCTCAGCAGAACAGAAAGATTCTTTTTTTTTTTGGGTCACACCCAGTGATGCTCAGGGGTTACTCCTGGCTCTGCGCTCAGGAATCGCTCCTGGCACTGCGTGAGGGACCATATGGGATGCCGGGGATCGAACCTGGGATTCGGCTGCATGCAAGACAAACGCCCTACCCGCTGGACTATCGAACAGAAAGATCTTAAAGAGAGGCTAAGGGACTGCCTGTCCTGGTACAGAACTACTGGGGAGATAAGGGAACAAAGAAAGTAAAAATGATTCCCAGGATCCCAAGTAAGATGGTTAATAAGGGATTTTTTTAGTTACCAAATAAAGATCTGGGGGCCTATAGCTGGTAGGGCATTTGCCTTACACGTGGTTTACTGGGTTCGATCCCTGGCATCCCATATGGTCCCCCTGCACTGCCAGGAGTAATTCCTGAGTGCAGAGCCAGAAGAAACCTTTGAACATCATTGGTGTGACCCAAAAGGTGATAGAGAGAGAAAGAGAGAGAGAGAGAGAGAGAGAGAGAGAGAGAGAGAGAGAGAGAGAGAGAGAGAGGGATTTATAAGAAAGATACAAGGCACTCAACACTACCTGGTGGGACTATCCATCTGGGAAATGGCATTTCAAAACCCACCCAGTTTCTATTACTATGGAAAAGCCAAGCTATTCCAGTAGCTGCTAAGAGTTCTCTGCGGGTAAGCTGTTAACATTTCCAGAAACAGCCAAAGCACGGACAGGGGTTTCTACTAATCAGCAAACACCTGGTATACAATCCTAACAAAAAGCCTTTAAAGTGCAGAGAAGTGGTTATTGCAAAGGAAGGTTTCTGTCTTGAAACTGTCTTTATTAAGATAGATCAGAGGGCCAGAACGATAGCACAGGGGTAGGGTGTTTGCCTTACATGCGGCCGACCTGGGTTCAATCCTTGGCATTCCATATGGTACCCCATGCACTGCCAGGAGTAATTCTGAGCATACAGCCAGGAGTAACCCCTGAGCATCACTGGGTGTGAACCAAAAAAGCAAATAATAAATAGATAGATGGATGGATGGATGGATGGATGGATGGATGGATGGATGGATGGATGGATGGATGGATGGATGGATGGATGGATGGATGGATGGATGGATGGATGGATGGATGATAGATAGATAGATAGATACATAGATAGATAGATAGATAGATACATAGATAGATAGATACATAGATAGATAGATACATAGATAGATAGATACATAGACAGACAGACAGACAGACAGACAGACAGACAGACAGATAGATAGATAGATAGATAGATAAAACACGGGAGATTGGGAAGAAGTTAATCTAGAGTCCGCTTCTATAAAGGCACAAGTCAGGGAAGAGGGGAGGTGTGGTCATGTGTCTGAGTTCAGTGATCTACACCTCATTTGCTGGAACCACAGCATCTCACTTATGTTTCTCTATCCCTGAAAGCTCGGGTGATGGCACAGTGATGCCCAGGATAACCATAAGAGCCTTGTGCTGGCAAAGAAGGAGCCTCTGTCAGGCCGGAGACGCCTGTGTGTGGGGAATTGTTCCCTCTTCAAACTCAAATCACTCTGGGCCAATGGGAGGGAAACAAATATCTAAATTTCTACTTGCATGTACACTGGGATCAACGATCATAACACTTGACCCAAATATTATTTAACTTGGGGCCGGAGCGATAGCCCAGCGGTAGGGCATTTGCCTTGACGCGGCCGGCCCATGCCGGCTCGGTTCGATCCCCGGCATCCCATATGGTCCCGAAGCACCGCCAGGATTAATTCCTGAGTGCAGAGCCAGGGTAACCCCTGAGCATCGCTGGGTGTGACCCAAAAAAGCAAAAAAAAAAAAAAAAAAAAAAAAAAAAAAAAAACAAATATTATTTAACTTAAAATATGGGCTGGGGGCAGAGAGAGCAGCACAGCGGGGGAGGGCATTTGCCTTGCACACAGCCAGCCTGGGTTCAAACCCAGGCATCCTATATGGTTTCCTGAGCACCACCAGGAGTAATCCCTGAGTACAGAGCCAGGAGTAACCCCTGAACATAGCTGGGTGGGATCCAAAAAGTCACAAATAAATAACTAATAAGATAAAATATGAGCTAGGAGTTAAAATAAAAAGACTAGTGTTCAAAGGGAAAAAACATTTGAGCAAATATATCGGAAGAACATAGATCAACACTCAAGGATGTGGAAGGGTGCTCCACAGGTCATCAGAGCAATGCAAATTAAAACCACAATGATGGGGCTGAGCGATAGCACAGGGGTAGGACGTTTGCCTTGTTAGCGCTGACCTCAGTTATATCCCGGTATCCCATGAGGTCCCGAGCACTGCCAGGGTAATTCCTGAGTACAGAGCCAGGAGTGTCCCCTGAGCATTGCCAGGCGTGCTCCCCAAAAAAAACGCAATGATGGGGCCGAATCGATAGCTACAGGGGGTGGACTTTTCTTGTACACGCTGACCTCCATATCTCCAGTATCCCATGAGGTCCCCAGAGAACCGCCAAGAGTAATTCCTGAGTAGAGAGCCAGAGTAACCCCTAAGCATCACCGGATGTGACCCAAAAAAAAGAAAACAAAACCCACAATGATACTACTCTCACACTCACTAGCCAAGAGAAAATTAAAATTTAGCCAGGGATGGTACAAGGGTAAGCACCAGCCTTGCATGCGCTGAGCTGAGGGTTCCGTCTACACATACTCCTGCTACATGCTGCCCTGAAGACAACTGGAGTGATCTGAGTGCAACTAAGAATAAGCCCTGAGCACTGTGGGTATGGCCCCAAAACAAAACCAAGCCTGGACAATGTGAACACTTGGCGGGATGCAGGGGCAACTGGAACCCCTACATCACTGTTAATGTGATAAATGACACAGCAGTCTGGGAAGTCTCAGCAATTTGCCAAGAGTCACTTACATACCCTGTAGCCTTAGCAATTCCACTCCTATGTATTTCCAAAGAAAAACACAAGCATACAGGTGCTGGAAGACTTGGACAAGACTTTTCACGAGCGCTGTATTCATAATACCAAAACACTGGAAATAGCCGGTATAGAGCAAGAAGATAAACAAATGAATACACGGGATAAAGGGGAGATAAATACCCATTCAGAGAGCAGTAAAAAGCTAAACTATTGATAAAAGTAAATAAATCTTAAAGCAGACTTTTCATTTTTAATCTACTTGTGCCTGTATGTGGGGGGGAAGGAGGAGGAGGAGGGAGGAGGTGTAGGGTGGGGCTATACCCAGAAATGCTCTGGGTTACTCCCAGCTCTGCACGCAAGAATCACTCCCGGTGGTGCTCAGGGGACTTTATGGGATGCCAGGGATAGAACCTGGGTGAGCCACAAGAAGGTAAGCATCCTACCCACTGTGCTATCTCTCTGAGTCCTTCTATTTTCAATCTTAAAACATATTTTTAAGATTGTTAAAAAATATGGAGAATGCTAAGCAATCTGAGGCTGAGACTCAAATTAGAACCTTACAAGAAGAATGATTCTTTACATCCTAACTGAGCAAATGTATTCCTTCAGTCTGCTGTGCTACAGGTTCTGTGAATACAAAGTCAACATTTCTTTTAAATGTTAGATAAGAAGATATCTAAATCAATTTTTTTTAAACAAACACAAAATCACTAGCTCCGGGAGACCAACTCAACTCCTGGCCGGTGTACAGCTTGGAACAGAGGAAGCCCAAGTCCACTCCCCTCGCATGGTCCCCCAAGCACAGAGCCAAGAGTAATCCCTGAGCAGCACCAGATATGGGACAATTTTATTCTTTAATGTTGTTTTTAATCATCATCTTTGGACATGATGCTTAGCAATAGAGCACTTGCCTTGCATGTATGGGCCCTGGCTTTGATTCCTGGCACCACAAAGAGAGCACAGAAGAGAGGAGTGGTGGGAAGGAGAGGAATTGAGGTAGGAGAGGAGGAGGGAGAGGAGGGAGAGAGAGGAGAGAGAGGGAGAGGAGAGACAGAGAGACCTTTATCTTTGGGGAGAGTGTTCGGAGGCTAGAGGGCATGTCCAGCATGCAGAGACCTGCCACACCAACTCCCCTGCAAAAAAATAAAAATGAGGGGCCAGGAGAGATAGTACAGTAGGCAAGAGCACTTGCCTTACATGGTGACAACCTGGATTCAATCCCGCCACCACATATGGTCGCTGGAGCCCTGTCGAGTAATCGCTCAGCACAGAGCCAGTAGTAAGCCCTGAGCACCACAGGGTGGTATGGTCCCCAACTAAAAGAAAATCAAACAGGGATTTAGAAAAAGTGACGGGAAATAGATACAGAAACTGTCCAGGATAACAATAATTTTCTCTATCTTGATAAAGGAAAATGAGATTTCAAGTGAATATATTTATCAAAGCATCACAGAATGGTACATACACTTCTGTACTTCATGGAATGTTAAGGATTACCTTAAACCAAACACTGATATTTGTATCCTTGGTGTTTATGGGTTAAGTGTGATGTCGGAAGCACTTGGAAATACATCCCTCAACAGGAGATTCATGGTGCAAGAACGGAAAGACAGAGGGAATAACAAGCAACAAAAGACAGAATGAAGCTGTGTTGTGGAAAAGAGATGGTGGGTACACAGAGCAAGACTGCACAGTTCTGTTCTGAGGCTCCAATATTTTCCTTCCCTTCTTTTTAATTATTGTGGGTCTCTCCTGGTGGGGCTCGGGCTGGCAATACCTGGGGTTCAGAAGGGGCCACCAGAGCCACAAACCAGCGATGGGTGAGGTAGAGGGCAGCGTGGTACTGGGGATTAGACCCAGTCCTCACACACACACACACACACACACACACACACACACACATACACACACACATAGGGGGGATGTCGCTGCCACTTTGAACCACATTCCGAGCTCTTGAAACTCTTTCATCATAAAACATTGGAAAATATATGTGACTTGTGCAAACCTTCTCCAGGAAGGACCTTGGGAGGAGCTGGCCCAAGGAAGTTAGTTTTACTCAGAGCAGTCAGTGGAAGGCACAAGACGACCCCAATGGCAAAGCCAAGCAGGCCGAAGAAAAAGACACCTAAAAGGGCCCCAGGTCAAGAAGGCGCAGCAATTGAGGGATGAGACCCCCAATGATAGGTGGGACCCCCAAAGACAGATGGGGACTTCAATGACAAGTGGCCTAATGTGACTGATGGGGTGGGTCCCCCAAGATAGATGGGAACCTCAATGACTGGATGGGGGACCCCAATGATGGATGGTGATCCCAAGATGATGGGGACCCCAATGACAAGATGGTGTCCCCAATGACAGATGGTGTCCCAATGACAGATGGGGGACCCCAATGACAGATGGTAATCCCCAATGACAGATGTGTGGGACCCCAATGATAGGAGCTAGTGACTCCAATGACAGATGGGGACCCCAATGACATGGGGACCCCAATGACATGGCGTGTCCCCCCAATGACAGATGTTGTCCCCCAATGACAGATGGTGTCCCCAATGACAGATGGGGGACCCCAATGACAGATGGTGTCCCCCAATGACAGATGGAACCCTAATGACAGATGGGTGTCCCCAATGACAGATGGTGTCCCCCAATGACAGATGTTATCCCCAATGACAGATGGTGTCCCCAATGACAGATGTTGTCCCAATGACAGATGGTGTCCCCAATGACAGATGGGGACCCCAATAGACAGATGGTGTCCCCAATGACAGATGGTGTCCCCAATGACAGATGGGGCTCCCCAATGACAGATGCTGTGTCCCCAATGACAGATGTTGTCCCCAATGACAGATGCTGTCCCCAATGACAGATGGGGACCCCAATGACAGATGCTGTCCCCAATGACAGATGGGGACCCCCAATTGACAGATGGTGTCCCAATGACAGATGGGGACCTCTAATGATAGATGGGGACCCCAATTACAGATGGGGTGCCCAAAGGACAGACTTAGCTGGTGGGTACAGCTGTTTCCATACAGCAGTATATAAGGGCAACAGCAGGTTCTTCGACTTAAGAGTTCTTGATTCTCTGGGTGAAGAGGTAAGGAGTCCGGCTCCAGGATAAAAGGGGGGGGTGGGGGCAATAAGAGAAAATTAAGAAGTCAATGTTTATACAAAACGTACTACATTGGCCATATTCTTTCTTAATTCACCGAGACATTCAAGCAAAAAAATGTCAGAGGGAGGGATTTGGGAGCCCTCGAGAAAGATTCAGGGCCCCAAGAGGCCGTAAAAATTGCAATCTAGACCCTTGACTAAGTCTCTCTGATTCACTTTGGTGAAGAGCCCGTGAAAACTGGAACTATCCTAGCGGCACAGATACAGGACAGGATGAGGGAGACACTTGCCACATCCTTAGGGACAGCGCAGAGGCCACAGTGATAGTACAACAGGTGGGTGCATTGGCGCCAGAGCCAACCGGTTAAAGATCCCTGGCACCGAATGGTTTCCCTGACCAAAGAATGAAGCCCGGGCACCAACGGTGTGATCAAAAACCAAAAGGGCAAAGTAGCTCACAGACAGGAAAATTACAAAGCATTCCATGGAGATTCCATTAAATATTGAACATCATGAGACCCCTAAACTAAGTTTAGAGAGAGAAAACTGGGGAAGATGATGCACATTCTCCATCTGCCATTAACCTGAAACATGAGATCGGGCAAGTCCACGGAGTTTCTGGATCAGGTTGGAGGAACAAGCTTCCGGCCCAAATATGGACCTTCATCTATTGCAACCTCTTCAAAGACGCCCGTGGAGACGCTCTACCCTGGGGACCAGCCAGGAAGGCCCTCACCCCGCCACCCCTGGGGACCAGCCAGGAACGCCTCACCCGCCACCCCCTGGCCTAAACGACTCCAGGTT